>MU628543.1:0-74487 GCA_025688805.1 Aspergillus egyptiacus | reverse complement strand
CTTGGATTGTAATGTGGACCTTGAAAGCCAAGTGGGAGATGGCTGTAAGCAAGACGTGTCGGGCGCGTAGAGCGGGCGTGCTGGGTGACGGTTGTTTAAACGGTGACAGGCTAAGTCCCGTTTTGGAAGCCTAACCTCGGCGACACGTGACTTCGGAGCCCTATCTTCAAAAGACGGGGTCTACACTAAACGGATTCTCCGGACGCGCCTAGTTAGACTAACGAGGTCTCATTAGGTTTCTCCGGATAGATGCCTTATTCATGTATTATTGATGTAGAGGAAACTCACGGCCCTTCCTCATCCCCTTTGCGGATAAGAATGGTGGTAGAACCACTCATTAATTCCCCGTACGATGTAAACACATTGAACTCACAAGTCTGAGGCATCGCTGCTGCCTTTTATAACTCGGATGCCCAGCTCAGCTCAAGCCTACAGGACAAGATTTTCCAATGACCGATTAGTCTGACCAACGGCAATTTGTATTGGAAAGTATCTGAAAGCCTGCCACCTAGCCCAACACAACAACCCTGGTAATGACAATTCCAGTCGCAATGCAGAATACATCCACCCAGCAGCCGGTCATATATGGAGCAGCGCGAAGGGTACACGTTGCTGGTCTACAAAGTTCAAGCTTGGGGAGGGAAGCGGAGAATTCCGAGGACGAATCTGCAATGAGAAGTCTCCTATGGAGTTAACATGGTAAGGATAGGACAAAACGCCTTGATTTGTGCTTGCCGCACTGCAGTGAAGATAAGGGACTGAACAAGATATATATATATAAATTTATAGCGGCCTGGTCTATGGTGATTATGGTGATTATTATTTCAAGAGGAAATATATTATGATTCATTATTAACCATAGAATACACCTGAAGTTGTAGATAGAAACCCTTTCCCCCGCACCAGACTCCGTCCCAGAATTAGGTGTCTGTCACAGGAACCCACCCTGAGCGCCAAAGCCTGGTTTGAGGCTCAAAACAAAGTCTCGGCAGTCTCGGCAAACACCTGCTGTCACACTAGTGGCTCGTATTGAGGCTGACTCGGCTGCACCATGTCGATCCCCCGTATTGATTACCCAGTCAAGTGCCGGATCGACCCGACAACAAGAAACGCCAAGCCTCGTAGCTGAGCCGCCGAATGACTACCTGTTTGCCCATCTTGGGCACGAACATGTTGTGTGAGGAGGCAGAGGGTTATAAACCCACTGCTGGTTCTCTGTCCTGTCTGTGCAGATTTCATTTCAGTTCTCAGTTCTCAGCGTGCTACTTCCCCACACTAAACCCTTAACTACAAAATCCAGCAAGACCCTGTGAACACGATACAGAGTACCAACCACACCATGCAACCCAAAACCTACCTCGTCAGTTATCTCTTCCTCCTCCTCTCCACCAAGCTCTCCACCGCACAGAGTGACAACCCACCCTGCGTGGAAGACTGTCTACGCCCCATGATATACGTGTGCGAAGGGGAAGAAACAGGCGAAGAGCTCGACAGATGCCTCTGCGAATCTGAGAACAACGCCTTTGACGTTGTTGAATGCATCCGGTTGTGCTCGCCGGAGGATCAGGGCGTGTATGCCCAGAGTGTTCCGGAGAGTTGTCGGGACGATTTGTATCCGAATGCGACAGAGCCGACGGAGTCGACTGAAAGCGGGGGCTCTGGGTCGGATGAGCCCGGTGATGATGCTGCGGGCGCGCTGAAGGTACCGGGTTTGGCGGTTCTTGGGGGGTTGGTGGTGGCTTTGATGGTTTGAGGGTCAGGTTTATTGTGGGTTAACTGTCAATGTTGATGACTGTTAACTATCTCTTACGATTTTATGGATCAATAAATCATGTTCATTATTAAAATCCGGGTCTAGCCGGAATACCTGGATGGGTATCACCATGGACGGACTATATACGAGTAAACATATCTGTATTAGCAGACCATCTGACTACCCCGGCCGTGAGAAATACTGGCTTAAACCCTGTTTGCCAAGCACCGGGTTCAAACAGATACGAAGTCCTGCCCAGTCACATTAACCCACCCCGTCCAGCCAACCCCTTGGCAGACTCTGAGAGGCTGACACCCTCCCTTTAAATGCCAGGGGCGTACAGAGGAAAGATTTCAAGGACTCTGTTTTCCTTCTCATCTTCCCAACCACTCCCAGGAACCTCATACCTCATACCCAAAATGTCTCGTCTTAACCCCCTGCGTGTGTGTACAACAAACTGACATATCCCAGGGCTACCAACCTACCACCAACATCGGCACGACCGTCCAACCAGCCGGAATCCGAAACGTCCAAAATCCAACAAGTCGTCGTTGCAAAACCCACCTCGGTAGGCGTCACTATGGCCGCCTGGCTCTCGTGCCTTTCCCTGATTGCCATCGCCGTCTGCATGGTCTTGATTGTAATCTATTTGCGGTCCATTGTGCGCGAACTCGACGAACTCTCTGAGATCGACAGCAGCCTGGGAAGTATTTCGATCGTCCTGGGAAAGATTCGGACCGAACTGGGTGATATTGACACCACCTTGGAAATAGCTTATGACACTCGATAATGGGAGTTTGGTTGGACTGGGTCGGGGCTTTTAGTAATGGTCGAGATGGGATCTATATCTAACCCCTGTGTGGCTCTGTTTATTCTTTCCATCGGGACGAGTGAAGTTGTACAGTGGCCGAAATACTGATATAAATGTCATTACTTTGTTGATTCGGTACCGTAGTTGAGAGTTTGTTTTTTGACAGTAGGGCTCTGGTCCAGCAGGCGTAAGTTCTTGTCCCTGGCCCGAATATAATAGCTTAATACTTCAAAGTCTCCTCTAGAAAGTATTATCATCCATATTGTATAGAAAATGATAAAGCTGAAGAACACATGACCACCACAGCGTCCTATTTCGCCTCTGACGCAGCATACATCCCAATCTCTCTTCATTCAGCATTCTTCTTCCTCTTCCTTGAAACTATGTACTATACACAGGGTGCCAGTGAGAGCACCTGCTATCACCTCCTCCACCTCCGGTAGTCCGCATTTCTCTCATCTTTTGTCGACCTTGACTCTTCTCTCCGTCTACCAATATCATTGTGAGTCTCGAATTCTTAGACCAGGAGATCCTTCCCTATGATCATCGGCGTGAGCTTATTGTCCGAGGCTTTTGTAGTCACCGGAGCTGGAGCCACTTTGGTAAGTAAAACTGTTAAAGTAGGTAAGCACGGTATGTCTTGATTTCGGGATATTTGAATTCCGGACTAATACGTGATTCTGGTTGCAGATAACCTTGTATTTAACCCTGTGTTATCCAGATGGTATGTCTTTCTTATAGAGTTGCCGACCTAGCAGAGTAGTAGAGAATTTGGTATTTTCGATGTCGACAAAAAAAAAAAAAACCGGCTAGGAATTAAATATATTGAAGCTTACTCTAATACTACCAAGTCCTTTACTGGTAATTTAAGGCCCTTTCAGGCTATTCCTCTGATTATCTTCTTCTGGACCTTAAAGATAGGCTAAAAAGAAAACCTGCCATCAACAGTATCAACCATCTTCACTATCTTTATCCCTCCAGCTCGTCAGCACACCGACTAAGGTACCTTACTTATCTGCTGGTTTCGGCTCCAGCTCCGTCTCCGTCTTCCTGCCAATCTGGTGGTAAAGGGAGAAATCCATCTATCTATTTGAATGAAGGGTACTCGGCCCCAAGTATAGCATTGCAGTTCTCAAGGGAGTATCCTCAGTCATAACCGATCCTTTTAGATCTCTGACACTATCTCATTGCATTGACTTTATCAGTGGTAGCCCTTGGGACCCTCACAAGGGTGTGAATAGGCCCATAAACCCAAGCAAGCAGTATACCCTACAGCAACTGAAAAGTGACCAGTGCTACAACACCAGCCTAACCCAAGCAAGCCATTCTCCTGTTCCGGCGGTCCCCTAAGATCCCTAGAAGGTGAAAGACGCCCGCCTGCCCAACCATATTGAACCTACCCTCTCCTACTCATCCTTATCAGCCTGCTCCTCCTCAACAACCAACATGGCCAGCCGCCTCGCCGCCTCGGCAATCCCCGGAGACCGCCGAATCTCCGTATCCGCCGGATGGGGCTCCATGTACGCAAGCCGCTCGTCAGGGACGGAGTAGCCCGAAATGTAGAAATAGATGCCCGCGTCGCTGACAAACGTCGCGCGGTCCAGCACGACGGCAAAGACGCGGTACGGCGCTCTCAGCGCCTCTCGCGCCGCGTGCACTGATTCCTCCGGCGACTGGGGCGCCACGCGCTGCGGTGCTGCTGCGTGGCCATCACTGCCCTGGGGATCCGCGGCGAAGGTGTGCAGGGCGCCGACTCGGAAGTGGGGTTCTTGCGCAGCAAGAAGCTTATCGTGGGCGGCCTGGATGGCGGACCAGGAGGGTGAATCCGGGATGGCGAAGTGGAAGGTGACCGTCTTCGTTGTCGGCGCGGGGAGGTGGGAGAGGAGGGCCGCGGTGAACAGTCGAGCGGTGCTCGCCAGGAGAGCCGGTGCGGCCGTCTCCGGGAGATGGCTGAGGAAGGAGGCAAAGATGAGATATTGCAGGTCGGGCTCGGCTCCCGTGGGGACGTTGGTGACGGTGACGGTACCGAGGTCGGCATCGTGCTCGACACGGAAGGAAGCATCCAGAGCGAAGCCTCCGACCGCAGTTTGCTGCGACAGATGCTCCCGGACCTGATCCTCGTCCCCTTGCATGTCGGTTGGGTCTGGAGCGGTGCCTTCGTCCACATCCAGGGCAAATCTCAGCCTAGTGGGCGCGGCTGCTGGGACCGGGGCTGGGGCTTTGTTGCTCGGCGCCGTGGCATTGAGGAAGATATCTTGAACAATGATCTCTCCAAAATCCCTCTGGTCTGTCACCCGCTCAAACGAGAGTTCGAATGCTTCGGGGAGAACCACGTCCTCTGTACTAACCATCCGCTGGATCTCTTCCGCCTAGCTGCGAGTGCGGGAGAAGCAGCGGTTGAAACAGATCACGTCCGGGCCTTCCCCCGCCGCGTCGAGGTGGACCGGGTTGTTTCGGCGACCCAGCCGATAGCTGTGAGAGCGCAGCAACACACAGCGGCCCACAGGGGGTTCATCTTCCCCGCGGAAGAACTGGGGGATGAGAAGCGGCGGATTGGCCGCGCCCGACCGGTGCTGCTGTTTGCGAAAGGCTATTTCCCGGCGGCTATGCTCGACACAGGCAAAGCTGTCGGGCGGGCAGTACGAGTATATTTCCAACCGCGGTTTTAGCTCGTCATTGCCAAAGACGTGCAGGAGGTAGTCCCGCAGCCGGGTATGGTCCGGATCCAAGGGGACCATGCTGTAGACCTGGATGGGCACCAGGTGGTCCGGGTCGGGCTCCCAGTCCCCGGCGACATATTGCTCGAGCACAGCTGAATGGCCTGAATGGTCGAGATAGTGGCGGACCTGCTGCCACTCGTACACTCCGTCGCTGTCGCTGTCGTCCATGATCTATGCTATTTCCTGTGGGAGAAGACGGGGACAGTTGACTTCAGGAGGGGGAATTCCTGGATCATAGGCCTGTTATGTAAGCACGCTAGCGGGATCTGCAGATGGAGATATTTATATGTAGATCTACTATGTGTCTTGATATATCGTCTATATACAGGTGCGTCTACAGCCCTAACTGCCGGAGATCATTGTTCCCCCACATGCCATACCGGCTCTCGCGGCTTGATGCACTCCCTGTATCGCCCGGCAGTGGACTGGACGCCTTTCCGACGGGAAATTTAAACTTGGAGACCGCGGCCGCTCCACTGGTCATCATCTGGCTAGCAAAGTCCTTTGCGTCCTGCAAATTGAGCCCTTCCATCTTGGTCTTCATCGACGCATGCCACCCCGCCTGCACGCTCTCCGTGAGCGCCAGGTGCCGGTCAATCCAGTAGCACCACAGCGTCCGCAGCCCCCAGTGTTTGATGCCTGGGGGGGCCTTCGGCTTCCCGAGGGCCTTTCCCGGCGGTGGTTTCGCGAAGTACTGCTTCGTGTACTGCTCATCGAACTCGTCGCTGATCTTCTCGATATTCTGGCTCGGGCCCGTCCACTTGGCCTTCAACGTGTTTATGTAGTCGAACACGGTCGCGGTCTACAAGACAACATATCGTGTGAGAAACCCCAGCGTGGTGTGATGAGAGGAAGCGAGAAAGGGCCTACCATCATGATCGAGTCCGCCAGCTTTTTGGCATCCGAGGCCAACGGTTTCTTGGGAATAGCGCCTGCCTTTCCGAGCGTGATGACTTCCTTGCGCCCGTTGGGCTTTACATGGTAAAGCACCAGCAGATCCTTCCGGTCAACGCTCCCCACCACGTCCGCGGTATGTTGGACCCAGTTCTTCTTTGCCCCGTTGTTGCGAGACCATTGCATTCCCCCACTGGGGCCTGGATCTTGGTTAGCCCTGGGCCCAATGGCCACACTTGCTGCCATCCTCCTGGGTCTGGTGCATACATACCTCCGAAGACCGCTGCACACCATGTACCGTCGGCCTTGGTCCACCCAGGAGGGAAGGGGACAGTATCTTTCGCATACGTGAGCTCCTCCCCGTTACACACCCATTCGAGAAAGTGTGCGACCATGTGAACTTCAAAGACATGCTCCGACACGAAATCCGTTGCGGGGAGGCCGGAAAGGCCGTTGATCTCGTACACCCCGGCCGCGCTCTTGATGGTATTCTGCTGGACCGTTTGGACTGAGCATCGCCGGGGGTCGTTGATATTGGTCGAACTGGAGAGCATGAACTCGGGGAGGTACCACTGCCCGGATCTCAGCAGGGTTGCCTGGACGGTAGTTAGGGGATGGAGAGACACACCTTCGCGACGCCACTTGGCCCATCGTTCTTTGCATTGCACCGAGGTTATTTCACATAAGGCAAGGTCCGCCCGGATTTGACGAAGGAGAGCGTCAAGGTCTTTGTCTCCTTGGGATCTGCCCGTTCCAATATGCTGCCATCCGAGCAGCGCTCGCGCGGATCCTCGGATGGGTAAACGGGGCAGGAATCCCCGGTATCCTGGCGCTTGACTAAAGGAGAGGACTGTTCTTCGCCTCCGTCGTCCTCCCCGTACATTGAGCACATCACACACTTACTATACCCTCCCCCTTCCCCGGGACACTTCAAGAAGCTATCGGGGATTGTAATCAACGGTCCTAGGGTAAGCGTCTCGCGCTTGTCATGGGATCGGACTGCCGGTGCGAGGCCGCCGGCTCGAGGTGAGAGAGACTGAACCGAGCCGTGGCCGGTGCTATCGTCAAGCCATCTCCTCAGGTCCTTTGCGTCGCCCGGACAAGTCGGCGGCGTGATCTGCTTGCGAGGGACCGAAGCAAGAGTCACCCGGTGCTCGCCGCCCCAGCCGAACAGGTCTGGTGCCGCCAGCTGGGCGTAGATGCTCGAGCCCGCGTCAATACCGTAGCTGAAGGGACAGCTGTTGTCGCCGTTGAGCGAATACTGAGCCTCGGCGTGGCCGATCACATACCCGTCCAGCACGAGGTCCACAGAGCACCGGTCGACCTTCCACCGGTCATCGAAGACAATCCCGAACGTGACCGTGGGCTTCAGATGGATGGCGATCTCGCCGTTGGCGGTGACCGAGGCGTCAAAAGAGGGCTCCCCGACCGTCTTTGCTTCCCGATCCGGCTCGTCCAGGGCTTGCGGGGGATACTCCTTATTGCGGGGGTAGGTCTGCTGAATCTCCCACGAGGCCAGGGTGACGGCGGCCTCGAGGTGGCCGGCCACGACGAGCGATGCATCGGCCGACGCATATACAGCCAGGTTGGGCCCAATGGTGACCACCCCGGGCACCCGGAACGTGGCCCCGGGGAAGTCGTCCAGTCCGAGCAGCTTGATATCACCGGTGGAATAGGTGAGCGAAGCTACAGCGTCCAGCTCAAACTTGGCGTTGACTTCTCCCGCATTCCTGAAGTACAGGTAGGACCGACTGAGGTCCATTCCCTCCTGCAGGGTGGTGATGATGGTCAATCCAAAGGACGTCTCGACGTCAATCTCAGCCGTGATACTGGATCTGATGTTGGCCTGCGCCTGGGCCGGACCGACGGGACATGGCCCAAATTGCTGGTCAATCAGGAGGAGCTCGACCTTCTCGTTAACATGATGGTTGAGCTCCTTGGTGACCTCTGCCTCGCCGACCGAAATCAGCTCGGCCAGCCAGTTGAGAACATCCTCGCCAAACCAGCGCTTGTGGATCTCTTCACGCTCCATGCCGCCCTGGTGGTAGGCATCCCGCCACTCCTCCTCCATCCATCGCTTGCGGTTCTGCCGATAGGTGCTCTCTCCTCGCTTGACTCTTCTGGCATGTCTCTCGGCGTCAGTTGCACCAGGTCGATCCACCACCGAGTCCCAGTATCCAGGTTGGTTACTGAAGTCAATGCGCATCTGGGCGTCGCCAAAGTCGCGCGGGACTCGCCGAAAGTCGTAGTCGAACGTCAGTCCATAAACAGGGGTCTCGTGCCAGTCCCGTTTGCTCAGGTGGTCTGGGAGAGACTGGTTCTGAGACACCACGAACGACTTTGTCACGGCGTATCGGCCAGGACCACACCGATCAGGCATCTGGAGGATCGTGCCGGGGACTCCATGTCCGCGGTGGATATGGCTACACGTGCTGTCCTCGCTGGGATCGGTGCAGATCATGCGAATTGTCTGGGCCTCCTCGCTGTCTGTGTCTGGGCAGTCCATCAGTTCCCAAGCGGAGCCATCGCGCTTGTCCAGGCTGACCTGGATCTCATCGACAGCCGTCACCACCACGAAGCCAAACGCGGCGTCCTGTACTCGTTAGCCCTGTGGAACGATCCAGTGTGACGGTGAGGGTCTCACATCAGGCTCATCTTCCTGATCAGATTGCGTCTCGCCCGTGCCCCAAGTATCGTCGATTTGGAGGTTGAAATCCGGGTCATCCGGGTCATCCAGAGGAGGATCAGGGAAGAGATAATCCAGGGGAACCGGGAGGAACAGCGACTCTCCGCTCTCGGGCGTACAGCAGAATGCCCTCTGTCGGGTTCTATAGTCGTATTATTAGCTCCTTCCACTGCTCTTTCGTGGTAGGCAGATCTTACGTGGGGAAGCAGTCTCCTCCCTCGCCGTAGGGACTCAGGGTAAGCCCGACTTCAATGCCGGTGGCACAGTGGTTGTCGTCGCAGCTGTGGATGCCTCGTCCATCGCGGCCCTGTTCCGAGTTAGACGATTGTATAGATCGATATAGACATGACGCACCGCCCAGTAGCAGTTCTTCCAATTCTGAATCTCCTCCTTGGAGCAACAGTACTGCTGCATGTTGTCCATCTCAATATCGTCCAGGGCATCCGCCAGTGCCTGCCCAATCAGACCCGTGAAGTCCAACACCTCCGAGACCGTGGTCAGAAACGTCCCGGCAAAGGTGAGAAGCTCCTGGTCGTCCGAGCATTGATCCTTCCAGCCGCAGTTGATGCCTCCACCTGCTGCAACTTCGGGAATCGGGCAGCAGTAGAACTGCCGACCATCTGAGCAGTGACCGTTTCCTCCATCGACAGCCGAAGCCAGAGCCACCTCGCCTCCATGACACTGCCCGTTGCAGAGGGGTGGGTTCCCACGCCAATGACAGGTGGTCGGATCTGGGGGGGACGAGATGGGGCAGCAGATGCGCGAGCCTCCCTTGTCACCACCATCGGGACACTTGAATGTGTCCATCTCGACGTAGCCCGGGCTGCAGGGCGAGCCGCACTTTGTGGTCATGCAGTCGCCGGGATGCTGACTCTCCCAGTAGCTCACGTCGTCCTCCAGGCTGTCTGTCATGGCGAGGTCTTGAGGGTAGAGGACCCCGCGGAGTGCATCGCGATTTCGGTCATCCTGGTCGATGGCCCAGATCAAGAGACCCCCGAGGCCCAGCTCGTTGGCGAATTTGATCTTCTGCTGGAAGGTCTGCTGGTCATCGTATGAGATCTACTGGTCCTCATCCCAGACTATGTATTTGATGGCGTTTTCCTTGTCGTAGACCGGGGTGAGGTCGTCTTGCGCGATGATATCAATGATCTCGCTATATGCGAAGCTGCCCGTGGTATCCGTGCAGGCACCTTTTCTGCCACCCCGCTTGAACTCACAGCCGGGGGTATCGCATTCCTTATCCTTGAGCTCAAAGGTACGTGAATAGAATGCCAGACCGAGATTCACCTTGCCTGCCGGGACGTCATTCCTCCACAGCAGGTCCAAAGCCTGGTTGATCTCCGTCAGATTTGTGTGGCCCAGCACCCTATTGCCAATATTGTTGTTGGCGTCCCAGACCCCGTGGAGATCGTAGCTCATCAGGTTCAAGTAATGCGCCGCCTCGACCATGTCATGGATTTCGAACCAGCGGAGATACCAGTAGGAGGTCGGGGCCGTGAAGGAGAGCTCGTAGCTGAGCCCTTCCTCGTCAAAGGCCTCGCGAATCTCTCGCATCAGCTTCACGTAATTTTTGCCGTCGTCCTTGCCGTCCCAGTCTGGAGGCTGTCGGTCCGGTGCCCCGGGGTATTCCCAGTCGATGTCGACCGCGTCGAAGCCGTAATGGCGCATTAAGGAAAGCAGATTCTTGATGAACTTGGACCGATTCTCCTTCGAGGAGGCCATCTCGGCAAAGACGATCCGGGTGTCTGTGTGGTTGTCGTTGAACGTCCAGCCTCCGAGGGCCACACCCAGGACAACATGAGGGTTGCGTTCCTTGAGGGCCGTGAACTTGGACAGCGTCGTCTCCGGGACGCCCGGCATCGGCCCAATCTCGTAGTCATTCGGGGATATATACGCAAAGGCATCTGCCCTGGTCAGGTGAAAGACTCGCAAAGGATGGACAGAGGTCGGTCGGTCTTACAGTTGACATGGGTCAGGCTTTCCACGGGGATCTGCTGGATCTTCATTCCCATGCAGGATTTCTCGTGATTCCAGGCCTCATAGTATCCGATAACGCGGGCCTGCACATTCCCGGATGATGCACCGGAGCCAGGCTGCTCGCAACCACTCTGGCACCCGGCGCCACAGAACTCCTCCGTCGTCCCGCAGAAGCCGAACGGACTGCAGCAGACGTTGAGGGGGCACGTTGCCCCGGCCTCCTTTGCATGCTCGCCGCACTCGGCATGTGCGTCGCAGTTGCTCCAGCAGGCATCATTTGGGGACTCCCCCGTTGTACCACAGTATGTCTCACCAAAGCCACAGAACCCTGACTTGCCGCAGCAGGCTCCATTGGGACAGGGACTGTCTTCATCGCAGTCATACTCGCCGCTCAGAAGGTAGGTGAGCGGATTAGCCGAGAGGCCGAGCTCTTGGAAGACACTGTTTTCAGCAACGGCTGTGAGCGCCTGCAGCAGGAGGAAGAGAACACTAATAAGGAAACAGCCCACTATTCGAGCCATACTTGGTGAAGCAGGGACGAATGAATGAGGCGAAATCTGGGGACAGGCACAGGGCTGGGAACTTAATGATTTATATGTCCGTCGCCCTACTGCCTGGTTTAAGCACGTCTACGGGAGAAGCCCACTGGATCTGATTGTCTAATGCTCTTCGAACCGCACTACGGAGTCGCCCGCCCCGTTTGGACAGGGATCAAATACAAATCCCTGAACCGACGCGGCTCAACAGGTGTAGCGGGCGCCCATGGTACGAAATGACGATCGGCAGGACAATGGCATTGCGCTGGGAGCGGTTCTTAGACTTAGACTTAGCTTATGCTTTGGTGCCTCCGCGGCTCATGCCCCCGGGCGATCGACAGTCAATCGATCCCTGTTATAGTATTCTAGCAGTCACTCGAAGCAAGGCGACGTTCCGATCACACGAGGATCAGGGATGTAAGCATCTCCAAGGAAACTCGGCCGGGCATGGCGGTTAGGCACGAGCTGCGATTTGACCAGAGCCCTAACCGATGTTGCTTTTGGCCCCAATGCCAGCGAGGATCGGCGAAGTGGCACCGAGGCTCAAGAGAAGCGAGTGGGTGATTTCCATGGGAGCACCTGAATGAAGAGGTTTCTTCCTGGCCTGGGATCCCATCGGAGAATACCGGTGGGTTTCCTAGTAGATATACATAAGTCTACGCCGTCCGCTATGGACAGTGCCTACCACCTCTAGGAAAATACCCTAGCCTCTCACGCCATGGCCCTTGTTCGCTCATCCTGGTGGAAGTCATTTGGACTTTGCTTCTGTACTGCTGTCGTAGCCTGGCAGCCATTTCCCGACAACAGCGTCGGCGACTATGGCGAGCAATGCGCGGACGCTCTGACGACTAACCTCACCTCCTGTTCACCGGCTGTCCGCGGACTGAGCTCCAACAACTTCTACTCGCAGCATGGCCTGGACGTTATCTGTACGTCGGACTGCAGGGACGAATTGACCGGCTACGAGGAGGCCGTGACGGAGGGATGCTCCGGAGTCACATACACGAACGAGTGGGGGACTGAGCTTCCCATCTCCGAGATTGCCAGCTCTCTGCTGTTCGAATTCCATCAGACCTGCTTTAAACATCAAGGCCAGTACTGCAACATCGTCCTCGGCAATCTCACCCAGAATGGCGGCGACGCGTGCCACGAGTGCTTGCTGCTGAAACTCCGCTACGAGGCCCAGTACCCGTATGGCAGTGGGCCGGAGGTCTACTCGAGTGCCTATCCCAGCTTTACCTCGTCCTGCGGCTTTACGGGATATCCGATGACCACCACTCCGCCACCGGTACCCTCGTATGTCCAGCCCGTTGCCTTCGTCTCAAGCTTAGCTGCAGCCTGTAACTCTGATCCAGGCCCACCTCTATACCGTCATCCTCGGCCGATCCAACGCCGACGGGCGTATCCTGCAGCGGCACCAAATACACCATCCAGGAGGGTGATACGTGCAACTCCGTCTCCAAGTCCCAGAGCGTGGCCACCTTCCAGCTTCTCCTTGACAACAATCTCCAGGCATACTGCGCAAACTTCCCGACGGAAGGCGAACTCTGCATAAAGAACACCTGCACCGTCTATACCGTCCAGGCAGGCGACACATGCAACAGCGTCGCCAAAGCACACGATATTTCGGCGGTGCAGCTACGGTCTTATAATCCGTGGATCGACGGCGGCTGCTACAACTTCAACCGCACCATCGGCACGCAGATCTGCCTGGACGAGCCGGGAGATAAATACCACCCGCCGTCGACGACTATAGGCACACCCTCCGCGCCTGCGACCGCAACCTCTGCCGTGCCCGTGCCCACGAACGTCGCGGCCAACACGACCACGAACTGCGGGAAGTACCATCTCGTCGAGACGGGCGAGAACTGCACCGGCATTGCTCAAGACTCCGGCATCAGCCGCGAGAATTTCCTGATTCTCAACCCTGGCTTAAACGACAAGTATTCCCTCCCCATCTCTTCCTTCCGTCCCAGACTCAGCCCACTAACGGCTCTCCACCAGCTGCACAAACCTCCTCTCCGGCGTCAGCTACTGCGTCCGCCCCGTCGGCGGAATAGACAACTACCCCGGCGCACCGGGCTACATCCCCTCGACCCCGCTGATCCCCTGGTCCGACCTTCCCGACGCAACCTACACCCCGATCTTCAATCCCGACACGCCGCCGCTCGCCCCCGGAACGGCCAAGCACTGCATCAGCTACGTGGACGGGAAGGACCTGTACTTTGACTTCCCGGGTCTGAGCGACTGCCAGGTCGTGCAGTCGTTCTTTGACGTCAGCGCGGCGGATCTCCTGCGGTGGAATCCGTCCCTCAGGGGGGTGGATAGTAATAATAGTACGCGGTGCTCGTTCAGTCCGGAGTATCGCTATTGTTTGAGCGGTGGTGAGGGTCCAGCGCCCACGGCGACGCCGTCGTCGCGGCTCTGGTTCTGAGCGAGAGCTTTGCGTACAGGCACCTTGTCCAGCAAGAGGAGCAGTGGAAATTCGTCCTATATAGTCATCCTAATACACAAGGGCTCACTCAGCAAAACCATCATGCATTAATAGCTCCAGCTAATCCTCAAAGAACTCAGCCAACATTGACCCCTTAGCAGAACACCCGACTCCCTTAAACATGCACTGTAGCCAGATACACCACCCTGACATTTCATCTTACCTCTTTACCCTCGAAGAATACTAAACTGGTTTGGTACCCTCCTCCCAGCCCTATTCAGTGCAACAGGCAGCATCCTCAATAAGCCGAAGTAGATTATCCAGGTTTCTCGCCAAGTAGCTAACTTACGCAATGGCGGTGGATTTCAGGATCGCCATCTGTGTCTGGCGGTGGATTCAGAAGCACCCATGTCCGAAATAAACATACAATATCAAAAGAGAAAGAAAAAGGTGGTACCTTATCCTAAAGCAGTCCCGGTACTGCGATGCGGTGGATATACCCGAAGTAGAATGCCGATCTGTGATGGAATGGGAAACTGTGCCACCAACACTGTGGATCGAGACGTTGGAATATCACAGCACGTAGACTGGGTCTTCCCCGGATCTCATGCGATCCTATTTTTTGGACAATTGATGAGTGAGCGGTAAACAGCACCAGGATGAAATCTTAATACACATCTGCCGGTATAAGCCACGGTTTGAATCAGGTTACTTTATCTGAGACTCTGCAACTTACTATTATACTAGTCCTAACAAAGTACGCAGCCTGATATAGACTCAACTCAGTCCCTCCCCGCCTCCATCTCAGCCCCCACCGGCTCCCGCGCAGGTAATTCCGCCGGCCCAGACACCTGGCTGTCCTGGTCTAGTTCAGCCCGGGCCGTCGTCACCGCATCCAGCTCTGGTCGGATGGAATCCGCATGGAGCTGCGGTTTGTCTTCCTCGTAGACCTGGGACAGCATGGCTTGCTGGGCTTTTGATCGTTTGTGCCGCCGCCGGATGAGGAACCATATACTGGCGGCTGCTAGGGCAAGGGAGACGACCGGAACGACGACGGCGGGGACGATCACCTGGGTTGGTGTAGACTCAGAGGAGTCTGGTTCTGCGGTTGTCTCGGTCTGTCTTGCACTGTCTGTGGTGGTTGGCGGCGGTGCTGGCGGGGTGGACTCTACTCTCGGAGTTGGGGTTGGAGTTGTAAAGTTATAGCCCGTCGAGGATGGTGACTCCTGGAGTGCCGACTGGGTGGCGAGCAACGAGGAAAAGGCCAGTAGTTCAAATAGTCGGTCGTCGCAGTAACCAAGGAATTGTAGATCAAGAGGAACGACGTCTTGCTCCGGTCCCTCACTGCTGGAGACCAACTCGTCGAGGTAGGACCATATACAGTCCTCGCAGCTGCGGTGGGCGACCATGTAGTCTGATCCGGGCTCACAGAGGGCTGGGCTCTTGTCCTGCGCCTGAGCTTCGAGTGCGGCGGCATCTACTCATTTTCGCACAAGGATTCTGTCAGTCAGTCTATTTGGAGAGGATCCTCATTGAGCAAAGCTGAGGCATAGTTGGCATACTGCACGCATCATAGCATTGGCGCGGGATGTGCACTGTGTCGGGATCGAATTCATTTGATTGCCGGCGCACTTTGCCGCCAAATAAAGTGACCAGTAATGCTGGGAAGGGAGTCATGGCGGCTGTGATGATTTCCAGAAGCTTTGACTGAAAGAAAAGCTGGGATGGACAGGAGAAATCAGAGGGGGCGAGGCTGAGAAAAGAGGGGTTCTGGACAAGGCTGAGACGCGGCCGACCCGATCCTGGTCAATCTTCCTGAGCGCGATTTGTTACTGCAGGTGATGGTAGCCCATTGGCTGGAGTGATTGCGGTTGCATTCTGTGAGTTAGGATCGCCCTCCTGAGACGGTCTGTCTGAGAATAGTATCCGGTAGAAGTACTGCAGTCAGTACTAGACTCTAGTCGGTGATGGCAGTACATAGGCACCTGGCCAGGAATCCGGCAATCTCGCAGTGTCAGTGGTGCTCCCACGGTGAGGTGGATGTCCTCTGGGCATCCATCCAAGGCTAGGGTTCCTGCTTGATCAGTCGGCCACTCTCTACTCTGTGTATGCAACGAACCCGCGGCACCGGCATACCTCCCCCTCATGCCGTTCCTCGAGTAGTATCGATAACTACTCGGTAGGAAAGCAGTCATGTGACCGGGTATAGGCTGGCGATGATCGTTGCCGGCCTCAACTTAGTCGCCGTGGTCTCTGTCGCTGTCTCCCCACCACTCATCCCCGAGACCTCGTATTGACATCCCACTTGCCGGCGGTTATCAAGCCCAAGCATCCCACGCGCACATTCCCAGCCGATGGCCTCCATCAAGGTGAGTGCGATTCTTATCTCCGCAAATAACGTTTAGCCTCAGTAACGTCCCCCTGTGTAGGGCGACCGGGGGACTCCACTCCGAGGCGTTGCCGTTAAGCGTCGCCCTCACCACCACCGACAGCCGGACGATCCGCGAGGCCAGCCACGCCATGCACCCCGGAAACTTAAACGCCCCGTGCTTATCCCTCGCCCCCCGATAGACGAACTACTCGCCCCGAACCTGGCCGGCCAGGCCCTCACCATGCAGACCCGCGAATCCTTCGCCGGCTGGCTCGTCTCCCACTTCCCGCTCATGTATGGCTCCATCGTCGACCGGGTAAACGTGAACTGGATGGACTTTCTCCGCAGCCTGCAGCCGTCCACGTTTCCCCCGGCTCTGTCGTGGGCTATCCGCGCGCTGGTGACCTTCCACATGGCCACCCTGCAGGGGAATGAGCATGCCGTGTATTGCGCCCGTCATATGTACGGCCAGGGGCTGTCCTCGCTGCGGCAGCTGCTGCAGTCGCCACGGGCGCTGACAGATGAATCGCTGGCCGCATGTGTCCTACTCGGCGGGTATGAAGTCGTCGACGGGAACTCGCAGTATTCCTGGATCCGACACACGCGCGGGATCCGCCAGATCATGTGCGCCCGGGGACCGTCCGCCCACACGACGGGGTTCGGCCGGACCTTAGTTCTCTGCTTTGGACCGTTCCTGATCGCGGAATCGTTCATCCTCGGCGAGCCTTGCTTTCTCGGCCGGCCCGAGTGGACGGGTCTGCTGGACGAGATCTACCCGGACCAGAAGGAGGGCCAACTCAGTCTGGGCCAGGCCATGGACGAGGCTTTCAACGAGGCGGCGATGTGTCCGGGCTACTATGCGATTACCCGGTCCGTGCTGGCGGCAGAAGCGGAGCCGGGCATTTTGAAGCTGCAGGGCTCGTTACTGGCCCAAATCGCGAGGTCCAGGGAACACCTGATTGATCTGCGGACCATTTTCAAAGACGTTCTGAAGAACGAAGCGTCGGCCGCAGTTCCCCCCGAACCGGCTTCCACCGTGGACACGAAACGTCTCGCGCAGCAAACCCTGGGAGGCATAAGCGCGGCGATGGCGCTGCTCGACCAGCTCACCCGCCTGCTGCAGTCCGACCGGCAGAGAAAGCTCAACTATCCCAAGGGGATGAACGTCCCGGATCCGTGGCGGGTCTATCCGCAGCGGCTCAGTTTAGAACGTCCGGAGTATCCAGATTTAAACCCCGGGATATCGGATAATGGGCTGCAGGTGATCGGGGACCGGCTGGACAGGTTTTCGTTGGGATTGGGCGTTGCCAGTGCTTCGGGGACTCTCCCTACCCGAGTCGCTGAATTGGAGGACTCAGCGTAGCCGAGCTACCTGGCTGATTATGTTTCTATCGTGCTGCGATGACGCCTGTTGTACATATCCGGGCTCTATCATGCAGAATAACCCGTCTTGTATATATAGTCACTAGTTAATATTAATATCCTAGGAAAGGTCCATATTAATAGACTGACAGGGGCTTCGTGAATAGACTACAGCCATCCTCGAACGAGAAGCTTTGAGTCTCCCATCGAGGGTTGTTTCTACTGGAAGACCATTCCCCATGGCTATTCTTCATATCTGGGCGCTCCTGCGTGAAATGCTGCCATATTCCTACATGGATGAACAGAGGTATGCTGCCGATCTGGATTCCGGTGAGCACCAAGGTAGCCCAAGTATTCAAGCCATGCAATACGGAAAGTGCGCTTATAGATTTGTCTATGCAGAGAGCCACGACACGACGTCCTTAGGTTAGGATACTCTGCCAGCCTGCTGTGCACGTGGTGTCGACAGATTTCCCTCTGGTTCCAGAACCCCTGGGCCTGGACCCTTTCAAATCATACCAGCCGGAGGGGAGGCTCAGTACGAATCAGCCTAGAAGGGATTCTAAACACGGCATTGTAACCGCCATGCCCATAGGCCATTCCTCCGAGCAGGGCCGGGATATCGAACCCTATGCATATATACCAAATTACCTCGCTACGCTCTTTGTTTCCCATAGTGTTCTGGTCCCCAGTAAGATGAGGCCAGCAGTCTAGCTCAGCTAGAGAAGGTCCAGGACAGCTAGCTGAGATTGATTGGCCGAACTGATAGCAGGTCCAGCGCCGATGAGGCTGTTGCCAGACCTACGCATGTGAAGTCTTAGCTATGTTGAGACTGAGAGTGGTCTGTCTTAGCTATAAGCTTCCTTAATATTTTATTGTATTTTATTCTATTTTATTTTATTTGAAGAATACTAATCCGATATTAAGAATCATTGATACTACAGATCTCAGCTAACTCCATACTCGAGGGATAAAAATTATATAGGAAAAGAATTATATACCATACCAGATTACATATAAAGTGCCCTATACGAAGTCCCTCGCACAAAGCGAGTAAATAAGCAGCGTCTGACTTCACCGTGGCAAGGGACTCCTCAGAGGCATCATAAGACAATTCAGGGGTTTCGCTCTTATGGTAATTGACTAATTCCAGATACTGGGTATCTATCGAAGTTGAAATCCATCAGGCTCTCTCTTTTATTAAGTGGGTGCTGCTGGCGACACTAAGAGCAGACCACTCTGATATATTAAGGCCAAGAATATACTAACTCAAGGCTATTCAGAGGCTACCACTCCAGATCGACAGTCGGATTGGCAATCATAGACGGTATTCACTATTCAGGCAATGAATGGAGATCGTGCAGAAGACGGTGGAGATCACTATTCAACGCTATTCAACGCTATGCAACGCTATGCAACGCTATTTGCAGGCCCACCGATGGCTCCATTTACCATTCAGGTACCTTTTACCCAGCTCAGAATAGTTGGATACGGAAATAACTTCCGCCAGCTGAGGCCAATCGACAGTCGCGGAGATGCATCGACCTCGAGCACAACGCAGCTCCTAGTAGGCTGGCATCACCTCACTATTGATATAGATCACGTCGGTCTTCCCGCCGAACCCGTTGAACCGCGTCGCAGTGGTGCTCGTGTAGGCTGTCCAGGTTAGCTTGCCTTGACCTCGCTACGACAGCAGAAAGCGAGAGGAACGTACCCCCCATGTTGTGATACTTCAGCCAATCCCCTACGTGAACTTCCGAGTCGAATGCCGCCTCGCGGACAACACAGTCCGTGCTATCGCATGTCGGGCCCCAGACCGAGTAGCGGTATTCGCCTGTGCCGACCGGGGGCTGTGGGCCTGGGCCTGGGCCTGGGCCCTCTGCAGGTGCATTCCCGGTTCTCCCTTGTTTGGTTGATCTGGACACAGAGATAGAGTCTGTCCTGCCTTTCCTGGAGCACAGGTACGGCGCCATCACCTCCTTCTCCATGATCACGTTCATGAAGTTCCCGTACACCCCGTCGTTCTGATACAGCATGTCCGGAGTCCCCGAGGCGCTGCCGATCTGGCGCCGACGGCCGATCACCTGCGAGACCAGTGTGTAGGCACTCCGTGCGTAGTACCGGCCGGGCTCGGCGATGACGGTGATCTCCAGAGAGAGTGTGTCGGCGAGTGCTTCTCGTACTGTGCGGGCCATCGTCTCGAAATTCTCGTCTTGGAAGCCCCCGCCGATGTCCAGGGTCGTGGGGTGGAACCCGATGGCTTCGGCGTGGCGAAAAGCCAGCTGCGCATCGTGGATCGCATGCCGGAATGAATCGGGGTTGTGAGCGCCTGTTCCTGGAGCAGCTGTCAGGGGCTGTATACACCAATGCACAGCGGAAAACGTACCGATATGAAAACTCACCCCGACAACATTCAGCCCCAGCTCCCAAGCCCGGAGCAGCAGCTCTTTCGTCGTATCCAGAGGCGCCCCGAATTTATCTCCCAGCGGGATCAACGCACTGTCATCGCTGGCATGGATCCGAAGAAGGAGCTGCGCCTCCGGGAGATACCGTTTGATCTTGTCCAACTCGTCCAGGTTATCGAAGATCGTGCACGTCACCCCGACCCGTCCGGCAAAGACCATCGCCGCCGGGGCTTTGCATGGATTCGAGAAGATGATCCGTGACGGGTCGACGTTTAATCGGAGGACGGTGCACAGCTCCTCCATCGAGGCGCAGTCGAAGCCGGTGCCGAGGTTGGCGAGCCAGTTGAGGAGAATGGGGTCGGAGTTGCATTTCACGGCTGTGATGGTTAGTTTCTTTCTTTCTTTCTGAATGCTCATCCCGCTGGATATGGACGGAGGGAGAATACCATAGTATGGTCGCACATTGGGCAGATGCTGCATCCAGCACGTATGCTGGCGCGTGACTTGCCCTAGGTCGGCAATGAAAAACGGCTGCATCTCTCTCTCAGCAGAGCCCTTGGCCAGACGGGCAGTGTGGCTCTCAATGACGAGATCAACGAGTTCCCCGGGGGACGATACCCAATAGCCAGCGCTTTTGGGCTCGGTATTGCGAATTCGTCTGGCTACCGGGAGAAGAGACATCGTCCTGAGAGATCGTCCTGAGGGGGGTGGGTGGAGGTCGTAGAATAGCCTAATGGTAGATATTCTGCGAGTAGAGGACTGAGCTAAAGGACTGGGACTGTCCGGCTGATGTACAGTCGAGAGCCTTGTGGCTGGCGTGACGCCCCGCTACGCTGGATGGTCCCTGGCCAGCTGAAGGATATCTTACATAAGTGGATGCACTCCCTGCATGCAAGGAGGAAAAGTCTGACAGCTCCGAGGTGGCGAGCTGAATGACAATCCTTTCTATGCATTGGATCCCGGGCAAGTCTGTACAACCGGCAGTGAATTGACTTGACATCAGTCTCGCCCACGAGGCAAACACCTAATCCTCCAGGCTGCATGAAGTTTAAGCACCTGTTTGCACGACCTCGATTTTCCTTCAACCTGCTCCGCCAGTTCGGAACTGTCAAACTTGGTAGAAGTCTCTCACTCGTAAGCAGGCTGCTAAAAATACTCCACAGCTACAGACTCGGCATAACAAACACATGGGCGACTGCCAAATAGTAATTGTCAGCAATCAATCAGAGTTTGGCTGATTCCATTTTCGTCCTGTTCGACAGCGGCGTGATTGGAGCAGACTGTTCGACTGCAGCCGATTACAGACAGGCATGTCTCTAGCCGGGAACTAGTGGGGAGCGAAGGAAATGCACCGTGGCCGTCAATATGATCGTCCTGGTGGAGTGCAAATAGATGCAGCATTAGCCGCGCAGATCCTCCACATCTGACACCACTGGGTCGATCTGGTTTAGACCAGAAAACAAGGATGTCATCCTGCACGCTTCCACGTAAACTCAAATAGAGGCTCGGCTGGCTGACTGGTGCTGACGGACAGGGATTCACTCCGGACGGGGCGTACCACCGGAGGAAATGTGGGTGGTGGACTGCAGGATGCAGGTTGTATTATGGACTTGGAATCAAGGCAGTCCCTACGGATTTGGCAAGCTGAACGCCACCGGAATGAGGATGGATCCCTGGACCGGGCCCTGGATTTCCTCCGGTCGACAGGGGGCCAGCCAGGCTGGCATGACGGGACTCGGTGTTTATATAGAGTCTTCCTTTACTGTATACCTATTCCAATCCAGTTAATCCATATACTACTCAATATTGATAGATTTCCAGCGCTATACAAGTAACATGCCACATATCAACCCCCCCAGCGCTGTCGAACAGGACAGTCTCCAGTCTCCTACGATCAAGTCCAAATCATCCATCGTCGGCCCTCTCTCCGTTCCACCCAAACAACTCCTCTCTCTTCTTGAAAAATGCATCACATTCACTGAAAAACCCGGCAGCGATGTCCCATCGTCGAGATCAATTCTCCCAGTCGTCCACCTGGCGTGGATAGTGACCGTTCGAACCTATGCCGGAGAGAATACCTTCGCTGTCAGCGGCGACTATGCCAGCGGCGTATGCGGCGTCTATGACTGCGACATCCCTGCTTCCAAGGTGGTCGAGTTGAATCCGGAGGATAGCATCGAGACGGCCCTTCGACAGCTGATGATCACCGTGACCTCGAGGACACAGACCGGCCACGCATCGAGCCGGGGGCATGGAAACTACAACACCATGATTCGCTATGGGGAGGGTCCACATGAAGGCATTGCAAGCACAATGCCTCCGGTGCGTGTACTGGACTCTATCTATTACAAACTATAGCCGCTAACCTCCGCAGACCACCCTCCGCCTCAGCATCATCCCCGTGCAGGAACAGTGCGAGATCCGCCTCGAATGGGACAAGACCTCCATATCCCCGGCCATTGCAGAACACCTTTTCCACAGCTTCAATCAAGCTCTGCTCTCCATTGCTACTGCTGCCTCCCAGCCACTGGAGCTCGTCTACCTCTGCTCACCGCACCACCTCACCCAGATCGCCCACTTCACCCAGCACATCTCCCCATTCAACAACACCCTGCTGCACGAAATGTGTCTCCAACATGCCTCCACCACACCGGACGCGCCCGCGGTCGTCTCCTGGGACGGCGATCTGACCTATGCCGAACTCGACGACCTGACTTCGCGCCTCGCGCACCATCTCGTCGCGCAAGGGGTCCGGCCGAACACCTTCGTGATATCCTGTTTCCAGAAATCAACCTGGGCCATTGTAAGCCGTCTAGCGATTCTGAAAGCAGGCGGCGCCTATATCTCCATTGACGCAAGAGACCCCCCGGCATACCTGGCCTCCATCATCCGCCGAGCCAACGTTGGCATCATGCTCAGCTCCCCTGAATATGTCGACCGATTCCGGGCCTCCGTTCCACAGATCGTAGAAATCACTCCGGCATTCCTCAATTCCCTTCCTGTTCATAAACAGCCCCCCTGCGTAGACATCCAGCCGGACAGCCCCTGTCTCATTCTATTCACCTCCGGGAGCACCGGGACCCCAAAGGGGATCATCCAGGAACACCGCTCCTACGCGACTTCCATCGCCGACTATGTGAAGAAGATCGGCCTAAACGCCCACAGTCGCGTCTTCCAATTCGACGACTACGCCTTCGACATCAGCAACAACGACTACCTGGCCACCCTGACCGCCGGCGGCTGCTGCTGCGTCCCGACATCCGTGACCCCGGTCCCAGTCCTGCGCGACAACATCAACGCCCTGAAAGCCAACATGAGCTTCTTGACCCCGACGGTCGCAATCCAGCTCACCCCGCGTGAAGTCCCCACGTTGGAAACCATCTGCATCGGCGGAGAGCCGCCCTCGCGAGACCTGATCGCCCAGTGGGCGGGTCACGTCCGTCTGATCAATCAGTACGGCATGGGTGAGGCCGCGACCTTCTGCGCGTACAATGATAGTCCGGACCCCGAACGGACGGGAATCGTCGGTCGTGCGGGCTGCGGCGCTATCTGGATCGCGAACCCCGCGACCCCGGAGCAATTGGTCCCCGTCGGCGCCGTCGGCGAGATCCTCATCGAGGGCCCGCATCTGGCCCGTGGGTACCTCGACAATGTCGCTGCGAGACCGGATGTTGGGTTCCTGCGGAATGTTCCGGCATGGATGGAGGTGATCCATCCGACGAGAGGTCCGACGAGGGTCTATCGCTCCGGCGATCTGGGCCGGTACCTTGCCGACGGGACGGTGGAGCATCTGGGCCGCAAGGACGCGATGCTGAAGTTGAACGGGTATCGGGTTAACTCGGTGGAGGTGGAGTGCGTCCTGCGGCAGTGTCTGTCGGAGCAGGATGCCGTGGTGGTTGATATCCTGGGGACGATCAGAGCGGACGCGGAGCCGGTGCTGACGGCCTTCGTCTATGTTTCTGACGCGGCAGCGAGGAAAGACGGCGTGGATATCGACATCCAGCCTGTATCTCTGGGAGACGCGATCTACCCGCTGGTCCAGCAGATGAGGGAGACCGTTGCGCAGAACCTCCCGCCGCATATGATGCCGTCCTTGTTTCTCCAGGTCGACCGGATCCCGCGCACCAAGTCGAATAAGACGGACCGGCGGCGATTGCACATGTATGGCCAGGCGTTTTATGAGAGGATTCGGCCTTGCGCGACAAAACTTGACTGATAGGATATTCTCCAGGCCTGTATACCATTGTAGTCGGGAGATTAATAAGACGCATATCTGGCATCCCCCTACCGATAAGAAACCTTGTTTAGTAAGGTATTCCAGGAACTTGGATCCCCAGATATCGGTCCACAGCCGTGGAGACGGCAGTTGTTGTCTCCAACTGCTCTACAACGCCAATCGGATTGTAACAACATATCAGCATCTCCACCAGAGACGACAACTCAAGGACTCCACTACTTGAATAAATTGGAGGTAGTCATAAATACCAGGCATGTCCCTCGGGTTGATACTGGGCCACCTAGCCAGTCGTTTAACATATATCACCCCTTCCCCTGAGGATCCCGTACCAAGCTCTAGATTTTATTTTCCTGCACAGTAAGAACTCCGCTCTGCAGCTGTCTTGTCATGACCATGGCCTCGCCCTTCCGTCGAATACTCTCCCGCCATCCCTTTAGTATCGCTGGCCCTCGGACCCCAGCACTCTCGGTCCCCCTCCAAGGCGCAACCAGAGGGCCTAAGGCCCAGCCCAAAAGTCGAGGATACGCAACCGTCTTCGGCAAAACACCCAAGATCATCGACCTAAGCCGCGAATTATACCACCGCGCCCTCGCGCATCCCTTCCACCCACCCGTCATCATCACCCAGTGGGACACGCATCAGCCGAAGCGAGCCGGGGATACAATCTTTGAGACTGCTTCATACAGCATATCGTTCAGCGACCATGCGGGCACCCATGTCGATGCGCCGAAGCATTTCGATGCGGCGCCTGGAGCGCGCTCGGTGGATCAGATGCCGCTGGAGATGTTTTATACGGAGGGGATAGCGCTGGATTTGTCGCATGTGCGGCTTGGGGAGGCGGTTGGGGTTGCGGAGATGGAGGATGCTTTGGGGAAGAGTGGGCAGGAGATTAAGGAGGGTGATACTGGTGAGTCTTATGCGGTTGGTAATGGAGGTTCTGGCTGATCCAGGCAGTTCTGCTGTACATGGCATTCAACAAGCGAGTCCACCACAACGACCCCCGATGGCAGGTATGAAACGCTCTCTAAGGCCGAACCTAGACAGTTTAGGACGAATATCTGACCAGGTGGACATGTAGCACGACTTCCCAGGTCTCCACCCCGACTCGGTCCACTGGCTGGCGGATAAAAGCTGTAAGATTTTCGGCGTCGAGGCAGTCTCGCCAGCGCCAGAGGGCGAGCTGAACTTCATCGCCCACAACATTTGTCGCGACCGGGGCATCACGCACATGGAGGCGATGGACAATCTGGACCAGGTGGTTGGGAAGGGGAGATTCAAGTTCATCGGCTTTCCGCTGCGGCTGAAGGGGCTGAGTGGGAGTCCGATTCGAGCGGTTGCGGTTTTTGAATGATGCACGTATATATCTATATATATATATATGGGTTGGTGGTAAAAGTGTGGTCATTAGGGCTCATATTCTGGCTACGACGGGGCCGCGGGATGTAAGGCCAGGCTGCCTACATTGTTTGGAATGAGAACTAGGAGTGTAATTCGCTTATCGATTGAACCAGAATAATCACAGTTTATTCGATTAGACGAGGTGAATTTCCAATCTCTCCAGCTCAGCAGTAACTGCGGTAGTACTGATCACGGTACCAACAGCATAGTGGCGCACTGTCTTTATACCAGCAATGCTCGGTATCGGTGTCTAATGTCATGATGGTTGTATTAACAGTCTCAGTACAGCAAGACCAAGTCTAATTAAAAGGTGGAGAAGTCCTATAGCTGCTGGTCCGGTAAAATACTTTGTGGTATATTGCTCGTTAGATAGGGTTAACTGGAGGCAATAGCTTAACTGCAGTTACCTGGGGTTATTTATCATCTTGACAGTTAGATGAACTTCTGATCCTCCTGGCAAGCATCGAACCTCAAATTTGACTTTCATTAGCCAGCTATCACAGACTAGATTCAATTGACCTAGAAGCTGGATAAGCCCTGGCGGAGGAGGTCGAGGTGACTCTGATCGACCCCATAAAGTCTCCATAACCTCTCCATTGCCGCCAGGCTGATGCGTTCTCCAAACCCATGACTTCCAGTATGGGCATTGAGATAACAGCCTGTCCCGGTGCTCGCGACACCATAGCAAAGACTGTCGAAATCGGGATCGGTCTCCTCGTTGACCTCCAGACGTCTATCATAGACACTGATGAAGTAACCGGTCATTTCATCGTGGCCAACGGCGATGCGGATGCTGCCCTGATGGTATTCATGTCGCACCATTGCCTTCACTATGTTAGCTCTGAGTGTTCTATTGTCTGAAATTCTTCACGTACTGCACGATTTGTGTGTGGTAATAAGATTGACTCTGTGGGACATGGTTGTGCTAGTCCTTCAGCCTCTGTGGCCTGAGAATGATTAATTCTACTCTGATTGAGGAGGGGCAGCAGGTTGATATAACTTCTGCTGCGGGGTCGGACATCCCCTGCTGTAACTGCAGTGTGTCATGAGACATACTAACAGGGGCTGAACCCTGCCTCTGCCAAGTTGATTTGATGAGCTCGGCCTGGCACTGTATGGGTTGCCGGTTGAGTTGAAACCAGACAGGGATGCTTCTTACCCGACACGCCAATCATATTCTGGATAATACTTTGTTCCTTGGCCTCGTGCTTTTAGTATCACTTATAGCTCGGGTGGTCTTCGGTAGAAGAAACTGTTGAGTCGATACTTGCATTATCATCCTGAATAATATCACAACCATATGTATACAAGTTGGTCATAGAAGTAGTGAACCAAGTATAAAAGTAGACACTTTTATATATAATAAGCAGAAGCAGCAGGACTCCACAACTACCACTACAAATTATTTACCAGCTGCAGGCGAATCACCAGCTCCCCGGTACAGCGAGGCCCCTGTCCTATGTAGCATATACGCCATGGCCACCACAATGACTGATGCCTGGCAGTAATACCATGAGACTTATTGCAGCCAGAAATCTCACTCAGATCATACTTACCAGCGAGATATCCATCCCCCTGGCCACCTCGACCTTCCATTCCAGCTCGGTGAGCGACCGATGGTCATCGAACCTGGTCGCAATCATGACCAACGCCCCGTCGAAGTAGACATTAGTCTGGGCCTTGGACACATCCTGCCCGCGGACTTTGAGCTTCACCTCGGTCCCGTCCCGAGCAGCATTCCTCACGTAGACGTCGAGTTTGTTTCGGAGCGGGTTCCATCTTGGGGCGATCGCAGCAATCGACTCGGACGTCTCCTTCCCGCCTGGCAGGTGAACAAACCACGTCACCCCCGCTTTCTTCTGCGAGAGCTCGAACAGCGGAAGACCAGATGCGTCGCGGACATGGCGGCGTTGACGGAACGGTACGGATTCACTGCCGACGGAGAAGAGCTTCCTTTCATCTTGGCTTTGACTGCCACCGTCTGGCCACCTCCAAACGGTGAGGCTTTCTCCGAGGACGTCGTGTTTGGATTTTCCATGCTGTTTGATATGGAGTGTTGTCAGATATGGGGCAGTGTATTCCGTGCGAATGGCAATGGGTTGTTTGAGATCGGTCAGCTCGGCCATGACCATCATATGCGCTGTCTCTCCTTTGATGGCTCTGAATACAGCGGTTGAAACTTGAAGCAAATCTATGATAATATTCAAAACTGCGGGTGCTGGGACTATCTGTAGCGACAGCGCCTAATGATGTTCTCCATCCCCACTGTAGGTACTCCGCCTCGCTCGCCTTGCATATCAGTGGAGTAGGCGAGACGCCCCGTCCAGACCAGAGACCTCAAAACAGTCAATAATGGTTTGGGAATCACGGGTTCAGGCAAAACCCACACGTTGTTACTTTAGCCCGCGTGGGGGCCAGAGAAGCTGTGTCCTCCACTGTTGATCATCAGGACCCCCGGCGCACTGACTAAATAGCCGCCCATCGCTGGGGAAACCCTGAGGGGTATGTTCCTGCAATCTGGAATGTATCTGATACCCACCCACCAGCAGAGGGTGCACAGACTCCCGAGGATAATCGGAGCAGGGCGGTATGAGGAGGTCAGGGTTATTTGAGGGATTAAGGTCACTGAAGGAACTAGGGCTCGCCCCCGGCTCTGGAGGGCCTAACAGTATTGACAATGAGAACAGACAGCAAGGCCGGGAAAAATAAAACTGCTACGCAACTATATTTTTGGTGATTAATACCACTACCAAAGGTACAAATTCGTAAAAATGAAACAGTAGACATTGAATTGAATGCACGGATAACGAACAACAAAACGAATGGCTAGGTACATGCTTATGTAGTTTCCTAAAGCTTCAAAATCACCAGACATGGAAAAGATCAATTTCCCCCCAAAGTAACAAGAGGTCAACATATCAGGTCATTGCCCAATGGCGGTGTCGGTGACCTCCAGAGCAAGGCACTGGACCCATTCAGCAGAATCACCGCGTGTTGGCAGAATTTTGGTATAGGCGAGTATGCTGTATATGGTCCAGCTGTTGTGTATGCTGGTGGAGTAGTCCTACAGGAAAGACATGTAGGATTAGCCATGAACATAAAGACAGAAATGGATAGTCCTACCATAGTTAAAAGGCTAGAGGTTACACCATAGCCTCTTGTATCCAGCTACACAACTAAGGCCATAGGTATCACAGCAATCTCCTTGAATCTCAGGTTTCTTTTCACGATCACAGTAGTCCCCCCGATTCCCGTCTTTGGTCCAGTCAACAAGTACCATACCGCCACTTATCTGTCCAATTTTGGACCCACTGCTCCCACAGAACGGTGCGTCTCCATACCATTCGCAGCTATCATAACCTCCATAGGAGCAAGATTGGGCGAGCACGCTGACCGAGAAGAGAGCGGTAATTGCAAGCAAAGCACGCATATTCAAAGTGTTTGACTTGGGGCAGAAGTAGTAGTATGTTTCTTTGGACATCTGATTAAATTTGTATATGCCCTTTGAAGAGCGAGACCACCAGGTATTTATGCCTGCACCAGAGAGTCGTGGTGTACTTAATGGCAGGAGCCTGTTGATGGCATCATACCTTGCCTTTCCGTCACCGCCAATTGTGAACTTGTGGCTGGCTGGCCCAATAATGGCATCATACCTTGTGTCACCACTAAATGTGGAGTTGTGGCTGGCTGACGCTGCTACTACATAAGTAAGAAATGCAAGGAGACTGGATGGTCCAATGGGATCTGTAGCTGCAACTACGGATATGACGGATACACCGTAATATCACAGTCGGGCAGGCTTGCATAATGTGGAGATCTGTGACCATTCTGAGTAGCCTGCAGACCTGTGTGTATTTTGAGTTTTATACCGGCTATAGGTAGGCTCGATCCGGAGAAGTCGATTGCCTCCACATGGGACAAGGTGTGTCTGCACTTCTGGCTGGCGAATTCGCTGCATGACGTTCGCAGCGATCGACCGGGTCTTGCCTATAGCCTTTGGAACCCACAGGTTCAGCGCCTGCCTGGGCTGGAAGCGATGATGGACCATCCCCCACTAGAACCGCTACCTGAATGACAGTGCAGTTGGTGGCCGGACAAGGTGGCCACAAAGACGGGCAGATGGTAGTCTACCTGATGAAACCAAGCGGTGATGACAGTACTGAGTGCACTGGCTGTGTCTTTATGTGGTAACATGGGTCCCCACCCGCTCGCAGGAATTTTCGCAGCATCATAGCAGCCTCAATTCGGTAGGTCCATGGGGAAAATTCAATTTCGTCTGCTTTGCTCCATGTCGGCCATGATAGACAAAATGGGGCTCACGCTACAGCCTGGCTGATACTCTGCTGGGGCCCTGTCCACTTAATCGGCTCCAAACAGTACATCAACCACCAAAACTGCTCGCGAGGTGCGACGGATACTGTGCGCACTCAGGGGGCATCTGAAGGGTATCGGATGCCTCGCAATAGTGCGAAAAGTCATTAGTCTAGGTTTCCGCGTCTCCCTTGCTCTAACTCTTCCATTCTTGCTCTCGAAATCCTGTCCATGATTACCGGCTCCACGCACCCCATCTTAGTGGTTATCTCACAGTCAATGGCGCCGGCCTTTAACCGCGGCGATATCCTATTCTTATGGAACAGACAACCCTGGATCGGCTGCAAATGTACCGCCAGATCATGCAGTTGGGAGGAGGCACTCTGCTACTGGTACTTGCTCTGGTTACCTAACGAACACGGGGGCATGGATGGTCATATCTAGTTTTAGGGAGGCTATGGCCGAGATCAGCTCCAGACCCAGGGTTCTAGCCAGGTAATGCTCTCGGCACAGGAGAGAACGAAGTGGAAGGCGGTACTCTGTGAGAGATGACAATCCAGAAAGAGAGGACTCGTCTATATGAGTATGGGAACCTATTTTAGATTATAACCTGCAATACCTTATGAAGTTCTATATACGATATATAATGTCCGTTGTTCGCTTCCAGCGCTCTATATCATCTCGTGGCCTCAACGTAGCAAATATAATATGAGTTCCGAGTAGATATAGCATAACTTGTGTACTCCATAAACTATCGGTAGTGCAGATTTATAAGTATAAATCAACCTGCTTTACCAGTGTTTATCTTGCAGGTGGCCGGCGGGGTACCGTGGATATATTTAGGTGGCTATGAATACGGTAGTCCAAACTTGAAGTAAGACGAGAATCATAGTAAGAAGAACAGTACCAGGACTATTTTATAGTAATAGGATCTACTGCCTTTCTCTATATCTACTATAGGCACCAATCCCTGCTTACCTAGGCCCCTCTCTAACTACTGCCATGCAGGGGCAGGATTTCTGGCCCCCCGTTTCTCTCCACTCGATAGCGACTATCGCGAGCGTGCCGCACTGGCCGGTCCGTCCCCGGCGCTTGTCGAGTTGCTTATTGATCAGCCATGGATGGATCACTCCCCTGTTGACCGGGGCCAGGTCGCCGGCCACTCTTATTGGTGATCTGCTCGTATCCGGCTTAGTTCGGCGGACATGGATCCAATGCAGCTGGACGTGAAGGGAAAAGGGCTTACCTTGAGGTGGTTGGTGCTCTCCCCGCCAGCCTCGACCTCCACTGACAATCTCCTTTCGCCCTGCTTGCACCCTCCCTCACTTGAACCCTGCATACATACTGTCCGTTCTCTGCCACTGTGACTCCGGTCCAAGAATCAAATACCTACTCTATGGTCGCTCTTCTCCCTGCCGTGGATCGCTGACCCCTGTCGAACCTCCACGCAACCAGCGCGATGGAGAAAATCAACCAGGTTTGCGGCAGGCTCGCTACTCGCCTAAGAACGCGCCGTGTTCAAAATGCGATGCAACAGCCATTCTATCCCAATGGAACCGCGCGGGATGTCTTCCGGAGGAATGAAGACTCCCTGGACGAGTTGTTTCAACTGCTACTGGGCCCATCCAGCGGGAAAAGTATACATGACACTGTAAAGTACACTGTGCAGCACCTCAGCATAGTACTCGCAATCATCCTCCAGATCCGCCCGCCCAGCGACAACATGCTCCTGCAACAGTTTGCAGAATTATTGCCAACGGATCAGACCCGGTTCCATGCACCTTGTCTCGACGACCAGAGTTTCCCAATCTCTCTCTCAGAAATCCAGATCTACTTTCCGTCGAGAGCGGAGGAATTCTTTAATACCCAGTTCCAGTTCTGTGCCATCACACTAGACGGGGAAGAGACCGTTATTAAGCGGGACGACTTGAGAATTCAGTGCCCTCTTCCATACACACACCAGTTCGAGATAGGGGATGATGCGGTTGACCGGGAGCGAATCTACAAGGTCAAGATTGAACAGGGGCATATTAAACGGCTGAAGGACCATACTATCGACAACGAGCCAGGATGGTTGGCGCGAAAGGATTGTAGCACATTTTGGGCCTTTCATCGGGAACGAGATACCCTGAAAATGATCATGGATCACCCTCAGCCACATAATAACCTTGAGCTGGCGCTCGAATTTTTGCAGTTTGGGGACACGAGGAGCATTTTTCCCCCTCGCTTCTTGCAATCTGGATCAATATCTCAGCGACGCGAATGTAGCAGGCCCTACATCCCTCGAAGGGAAGAGGGCAATATTCGATCAGGGCATCGCACTGGCCGGGGCACTCGCATTCCTTCATGAAGGACTTGACACCAGCTTGCCCATACAGATCGACTTGAATCCTCACTGGGTGCTTGTTTATGACGCATATAATCCTGAAAAAGAGACATGGAAAATCACAGCTTTTAGCATGCACAGCGGCCGGTCAAACATGTTGACTTACCTTGCACCAGACTTCCGGCCTGGCTCGGCACTGTCACGCCAACAATTGTCAAGCCCGACGGTGTGGTTGCTCGGTTGTATTCTGACCTTGGTCATAACGTATATCGTTCGGGGTCCAAGAGGTATCCGCGAATTCCATGAACAACTTGGGGCTGGCCGATTCTACGTCAGAGGCAGGACATGGACGGCCCGGCTATCACCCCCGGTAAAGGACTTGTTTGGCCAGATACGGCTCAACGCAAGAACTGGTAACACGGAGTCAAAGGCCATCGAGGAGTCGCTTGACTACTTGGAGAGAAAGGTGCTGCACCCTGCTTGGCGTCGGCGGGCGACCGCGAAGGAGGTTGAGGTTGCTCTAGAGCGAATATGGACGCATTTTGGTCCCGGATCATCATTGCTGTCATCCCCCTTTTCGAGAGTAGTTAAAAAATATGAGAGACTGACGAAATGGCACCAAGCGTCTCCCTCGCTTCCATCGGTGCCGGGTATGAGATTTTCCCCTGGCACGAATGAGTCCTATACTGCTACGGACCTCACCGAAACGTCTGACGGCTATGAGACGGGCACGGTGAACTGGGACTCTATGACACTTCCGGAACATATTAAGCGATCATACGCAGTAGGGTTATGCGGGCAGCTCTGGCATGCCATCCCATCTTTTGATTCACTTGGTAAGACCTTTCAGGACCTGTGCAAGGCCCTACCTGGTTACTTACAGGGGTTTGCATTGCGACTCGGTATGTTGCACCAACCGCCCTCGGAGGCTCAAGGGAAGGTAATGGCATTTGCACACAAGTATCGCCAGTAAGTGGGCTATGGCTTTTCAATTGCCAGCAGATGGATAAGAAAGATCTTTACTGAACACATGTAGCTACATCACAGAAACATTGAACAACAGGTATCAGGAAGAGTCAGCACGAAAAATGCCGCTCGAACGTGGTAGGATGCCATTGGACGACATCATGTCCATGTGGTATGGCCATGACCAAGAAGATAGCCTTCGTGCTGGTCCAACGGATATAGGCATAGATCCATGGACCAGTGATGTGGAACGAGGGGATAGGGAGCCATTCTCGAAGGGAGACAGTCTGCACACTGCCGAAGACGACCAACAGAAACTGTCTCGAATCAATGATGACGACAAGGTTTTTACGACGCATCTCAAGCTAGGAACCTACCGGGAGTCGATCCTTCAGACACCAGCATATCAATGGCTGATTGCCGACGTTCAGAAACCATTTCGCCTTATGCCGTCGACTCCATATGCAACTGAATCAATTCGAGACAGTATTCTTGAAGCTCTCCCGTCCATGCACCGCGTCAGCAGACGAAATCCTCCTAGACCCTCGAAGCTCAATGTTGTTATGCCCTGGGATCCTGTGGGATTCAGCGACAGCCAGGATTACAAGGAGGAAGCGCCGGTCGCTATCGCAAGAGCAATCACCTTGACTGGTTCTCCAAGTGCTGCTCAAGCGTTAACTACTTCCCAGTATCTTCGCCAAACCTGGCCGCCGTCGGGGCAGGATATTGTGGAGTTAATTCAGGAAGTACTACGCGACACAACCGGCGCTCGGCTGCCAGTGAGCAGTAGGTCTTTCCTTGTGGCAAGTTCCAGGGTGCACTTGCTAAATCCACATATTCAGGAGCATTATCCGATGGCACCGTCGTGACAATTTGGATTGAAAAATCTGGTATGTCACCGCAACCCGAATTCTTTGCCGAGGCGACTGGCAATGTCTATACACTTGCACAGCTAGGCGAGCAGTTTGCATGGATTGGCGCAGCAATTCGTTCCTCACCGTTTCCCGACGGAGTGGCTTGTATGCAGCCAATGATCCAACGTCTCGAGGTTAATAGTAATAGCTCCAAACAGAAACAAAATGAATACCATGCGGAGGCAACATGCAGGCTGACCTTTGAAGTACGCCGAGGGCCTGTAAAGCAATCCAAAGGAGGATCTGGAAATGGCGAATGCTGGCATAACCTATTTCGAAACCCCGTGCTGGTGAGCGGGTTCCCAATTGCACGGAGGCCAGATCAGATTCTCTCTGCAACCGGCCTGGAGATTCCATTGCGTATGATGGCCCGCCTCGCAAAGGCCAAAGTTGTGGATTCCTTCTGCGGACGGACAGTTATCAAGGGGTTCTCAACCATGCTGGTACCTACACGTCGAGGGAAGAATGTGATCATTTGGCACCTCATCCATAACCGTTATGGAGACCGCATATCGTACCGAGAATGTCTGCATGGAGCTCACCCAGATAGCATTTCGAGTGAACAGATTCAGAGGTCGCGCCATATGGTTGGCTGGTGCACTGACGCTAGGTTTCTTGCCGTATGTATGGCCTGGATATGCAACAGGAGACGTGTTAACCCGACATGTAATGGCACAGGAACGGCCGCTGCCAGGTACGATGTAAGCGGCACTCGCCTCCCAAGACCCCCAGCGAATGGTCTTCTTAAGCAGGCGAGTATATCCAGTGGACAGGTCATTTCGGGTGGCCCACCATTGAGTGTCGGCTACAGAGATTCCCCTTTCACGTTTCGCGCGGCGGCTATATCAGAAAACTGAAATGGATTTCGAGGAAATTCGTTGTCCTCTGGGACGAGGAGGCCAAGCGAGGATGGCTGATCAACGGCACGAGCGCACTCTTACATCTTGTTCGGGCCTCCCTGTGGCACGATAGCAAGGATAAATTCAGCTCGGAGTTTCTCTTCCACTTTGAAGATCTGCAGGAGGCGCCGCCGCACGCTGCCTACAAGCCAGACTCGGCCATCGCGGTCTTGCTCAGCCACGCAAATCGCAATCTCAGGATATACGCCGAAAGGGATAAATACATCGTGTTCGAGGACCGCGTGGAGCATTACTTCAGGCTGATGGAGCAGATCATCGACCATCAGGTAACCGTATCGGGCTCTTTTGACGCGATATATCCTACGCGAAATGTTTCCCGCGCCGACCTGGAAGGATGGGACTTTCATGATCTTGCAGCGGATTTCGACCCTATCCATCCCCGGGTTGCAGCCCTAAGTCTGTCTGGCTTGGCTTGGGTGGAGCTCGCGAGGTCTCTCGACGCCGTAACGCTGGTCGGACGAGGATTTGGCGATATCATCTCCTCAGCGCAAAAGTCATGCCCCCACTGGTCGACACTGCCGACGGGTAAATACTACCTTGCTGTCGCCGGTACGGATCTGATAGATATCGTAAATGCCATTGGGGATGTGACTGCGACCCCGCCTCGGCTAACTGACAAGCTTGTGTGGTCTAAATCGGACCTGATGATAGCTGATGCTCACTGTGGGTGCCTAAACGGGGATTGTGATGAACATATTGATGTTGTGCAAGAAATACTACCCTCTGGCCTTGCCACGGAATTACAGGCTTGTTCACCACATGGACTTCATGGACTTGAAAATGGAGCCGTGATATTCGGCACTAACGAAAACAGCCCATGGTTGTGGAAGGAGACAGGCGACCCGGTGAATGACGCCCTGGACGCCGCGCCCGAGAAGCCTGGGGTCCTTTCACCATCATCAGACAGTGGCTACGGGCATAGTACTGAAGAGGAAGGGAGTAGCATTCCGATGCAGGAGATCAACCTCCCAGCCCCGGCACCAAGCAACCATGTAAGAGCACAACCACTGGCAAGGAAACCAGTAAGAGCACAACCACTGGCAAGGAAACCAGTAAGGCCACGAGCACTGGCAAGGAAACCAGTAAGGCCATTGCTCAACAACCCCAGCGTCAAAGCGTACACGGTTGGTATTGTCTGCGCGCTGCCATTAGAGATGCTCGCCGTGCGTGCCTTATTCGACGTGACTCACGCAGACGAAGATGGGATACCCACCCCCGGCTACGACTCCAACCACTACACGCTTGGCGAGATGGGTAAACACAAAGTCGTCGCGGCATGCCTTCCCGACGGGGAATACGGGACCAACTCAGCGGCCAACGTGGCTGCCAATATGAAAAGAACTTTTACGTCCGTCCAATTCGCCCTTCTTGTTGGGATAGGGGGTGGAGTCCCGTCTCCAACCAACGATATACGGCTTGGGGATGTGATAGTGAGTAAGCCCACGGGCACTGCCCCGGGCGTCATCAAGTACGACCTGGGCAAAATTCATGACACTGGGGTCTTTACGCAAAGTGGACATCTCCAAGCGCCCCCCAAGTTGATTATGAGTGCACTGAGCAATCTGCGGTCCGATCCCCATCTGTCTGATAGTCCGCTCCAGGAATATCTCGACGAGGTTGCGGCCTGTAGACGGGAATATCGATACCCTGGAATCCATCTGGACAAGCTCTTTGCTAGCGATTACTCACACAATCCACTGCGGTCCAGCTGTGACCAGTGTGATAATGCACGGCTTCAGGCTCGAGCCCACCGACCCGAGAATCACCCGCGCATTCACTACGGAACCATCGCATCAGGCAACTGTGTTATCCGGGATGCTCACTTTCGCGATCACTGGGCTGCGCAAAGCAACATCCTCTGCTTTGAGATGGAGGCCGCAGGAATCATGAATACTATCCCCTGCTTGGTGATTCGGGGGATCTGCGACTATGCGGACAGTCATAAGAATAAAGTTTTCCAGCACTATGCTGCTGCGACGGCGGCTTCGTATGCTAAGCTTTTCCTTTAATATGTTAAGGACCTGAGGGGGATGGATGGGATGGTTGGGGACCTTTCCTGCTATATTCATTAAAACAACGCATGCTGGAAAAGATTCCTTCAAGAACCATGTCAATACCTTAACAGACACATTGAAGCATTCATTTACCAAGCATTCTCCTATACTATGATCCATGTTTCCATCCTCAAGAATAAATAAGGTAATCGCAGATTCAAGTCCTACACTACTCCACATGTCACTATAAGATTCTCTCCCACTACACAGAATATATATCTGGACAACGAGCTGTAGAAGTCCTTCTGAGTTTATTCATCTGACCTAGGTATACTATAAAAAGGAACAGTTAAATAGAATCTAGTAGCTACAGGGAAGAACGCTAGATATCGACCAGGTGACTTCCTGCTGTAGCAAGGTCATACTGTACTGGGACTTCTCTCCATTCCAGAGTCTGTTCCATTGATCCGTCAGTGACCCACCCATCCCCGGCCTGCTTTCCCCGTTCCAGCAGTCGATCCGAGTTCTGCATGTGGACTTGTATCCGACTCGGGGAATCTCCTGTGCCAGTGAAGTCCGTCTGCCCCTCCCCCGCGGCCCGGTTCCCCCTCGCCGCCGGCTTTCTTCCGGTACATAAACCCGTCCAGGAACCAACCTGCCCCAAAACAAACTGCCTTCTGCTGTCAATTTAGCTTTATCTCCGTCGGGTTTGAAAGTCTTCCCCGGAATCGTCCCTCCTCCCTCAACTCATCCCAACGTCACAACCTTGGCGCAATTCCGAGCTCCAATTTCCCACAATGGCCGACACAGAGGTAACCTGGCTTCACAAGCTGGAGGAACAGGGTAAGCTCTACACTCCTGACTCCCGTCCCGATGACGAACAGGTTACTAATTGTAGACAGTCAACGTCGACGTCGACGCAATGGACCCGGCCTTCATCAAGAACCTCCCTATCACCCCGCACGACATGACAAGCAACCAGATCCACGTGCACGGGCAGATGAGTGAGCCGGCCAACAGACAGCTAATTGCCGATGTCGCCCGTGAGTACAAGGGACGGAGCTGGTTGGAGATCTACACGCGTGTGGTACGTACCTACACCAAAGCTACCACTCTTGATGCAATGTGAAAACATGCTCTCTGTTTCTACTTCCCCGTCATCTAACAGATGGATCATGAAAGGCAGTCCTCCTCTGCAAAAAGAACATAGACGACATATCCGGCCGCGTCCTCCTCCAAACCTCGCCGTCCGCCGTCTACGACGCCCAGAAAGTCCTCGACCATGCACGGCTGTACGCGCGCGAGTTCGAGGCCGTTGGTATACCCAAAGACCGCTTCTGCATTAAGATCCCGGCCACCGGGCCCGCGCTGAGCGTTGTTCCTACTCTCGAGAAAGAGGGAATTCGGACACTGGGGACGGCCGTGTTTTCGCTGGCGCAAGCTATTGCGGCCAGTCAGGCGGGGTGTTTGTTTATCAGTCCTTATTTTAATGGTGCGTACTCGTTATTCTCATGCTTATGCCGAAGGAGCAGGTCCTTCCTTGTTAGTGGTAAGACTGATAGGAAAGTGCATGGCTAACAGAGGGATAGAAATCCGAGCCAACCTCGACCTGAGTCTCTGGCCTGATGTCGACGACCCCGCGACGCAGCATACCATGTCCGCACGGCTGGTCCAAATGCTCGAGACGTACCGCCGGCTGTACAAGGAGACAGGAAAGCAGCAGCCACTTATCAAGAACGCAAAGTACGCATCTCTTCCTCTATCTTACCGCCCCCTGGACTCTACATTCATCCTACAGCCAGTACTAATACACGGTGCAGCTTCATAAGCCCCAAAGAAGCCCTCGCCCAAGGTGAATTCGGCGTCGACTCCGCAACCGTCTCCGCAGAGGTCCTTTCCCAACTCGCCCAGCTCCCATATACATCGTCCTCCGCACCCGCGGGCGCCATCGATGTGCCGAAACCCGCTTACCCGGAGCACCAGAACTCGGTGGCGGCCACTCCGCCGCGGTTGGCGCATTTGGCGGCGACGGACCCATTGGCGGCGGCGGATTGGGATGGGAAGCTGGCGAGTACGGAGGTGGATTATTTAAAGAATAGCGGGGAGGAGCTGGAGAAGGCGATCAAGGCCGATCCCATTGCGACGGCGAGGATGGGCGATGCGCTGGGTTTGTTTTGTAAGGTTGAGGGGGAGAGTAGAGCGTTGATTGAGGCGGTTATGGAGGAGGTTGCATGACTTCGATTTCCTTCTGTACAGAGAGCCTTCTATTAGTTCGGTAGCATAGATACTCTTTCGAACCACGCTGGCTGTGCATCTTTATCCCACTGCCACCATAGCCCTTCTGCCTTGTCCGCGCCCTCGGGGACCTGGAACTCCAGCAGGCTCTGCGTGTACTCGCCCGCGCAGACCTGCCGTAATTTCTGGATATCCTCACCGGGCTCCAAAAAGCTGTGCGTATCCGATTTATAGAACAGGAGCGGACACTCCGACTTTGGATGGTGATTAAACACCACAGCCAATTTCTTCTCGCCGCCAGCAGGACGCGCAATGACAGTCAAGGTAAAAAGATCGTCGAACCCACGATACTCCCCTACATAGAATGAAATATCTCTCTCAGGATCACCAACCCGCCTATTCTCCGCCCAAGGCCCCTCCATCTTCTCCCGAAAATGCTTCGCGGCAAGCCCGGCCTCAATCCTCGCCCACGGCCTCAGATCCACTCTCGGCTTCAGATCAAATAGCGCCTGGATCAGCAGCTGCGCCGCATAGTCGCTCGCATCGCCATAGTCCCGTCCATTGGTCATGGTGACGACCGCGCTCTGCGTGCCGGGGAACGTAAACACCGAGAATATCGAACCCCGCATGCCCCCCGTATGTCCCACCATCTGGAACGGCTCGGCATGATCCTTGCCCAGGATATACGCCAGGTGCGTCCGGTGCTCCTTTTCGCGCGAGAAGTAGTTCCCGCCGTGGCTGCCCAGCATCGACGAGGGGAGCCGCGCCCGCCACCAGCCCATGCAGTAGGCCGTGTCCTTGCTGAAGTCCGGGTCGTCCGAGGGCCGCGTCCAGTAGCCGCGCCGGACCCGGGTCATTTGCTTCAGCGGGTTATTGGGCACTCTGCTTTGGGGCATCGTCGCGGGATCGTTGCTCTCGGATTCGGCTTCGCATCGCTCCGCGTCCAGCACCGCAATACACCAGGTTAGCATGTCGTTGAGCGAGCTGTGGATCCCCGTGGCCGCCAGGAGCGGGGTGTGCTCCTCGCACGGCCACGCCTTGCTATCGACCGCATGAAACGAGCCATCGCTGAGCTTCACGCAAGGGACGGCGACATTGGGGTCGTCGCGTACCTCGGCCTTGGTCACTGCCGTGCGATGCATGCCCAGTGGGAGGAGGATGCGCTCGCGTATGAAATCCGCAAAGCGCTGGCCCGACACGCGCTGGATGGCCAGGGCAACCAGCCCCACCGTGAAATTGTTATAGCGGAAATCCTTGTTGAACCGCTGCTCCCCCTGGTCGTCGACCGTGGGCATCATGTTCAGCAGCGGAACGAGGTCCTCTTCGTGCGTGAGGATCGTCCCCTTGGGCCCAAACGTCAGCATACTGGGGCTCGTCAGCCCGGTGCTGTGCCGCAGACAGTCGATGAGGTCTGCTTCCTTGCCGATGCGTGCGTCGCCGACGGGGTTGAACTCGGGGATGTATTTGCTGATGGGGTCTGTCCACGCGAGTTTGCCTTCGTGCACGAGGATCCCTGCGGCGGCAGAGGTGAACATCTTCGAGCACGAGCCGATCATGTATTTTGTGTCCGCGTCGGGAGACGGGCTGCTGGGGGAGCCGGCGCGGTGGCCGATGCTGTCTTTGAAGATGACTCGGCCGTGGTGCACGACGCCGAAGGTGACGGAGGGCGTCTGGCATATTTCGCGGATTTGGTGGATTTCGGGGAGGGAGGAGGCCAGGCGTTCGGTGATGGAGTCCATTGCGCGTCGTCGCCGTGGAGAGAACAAGAGAAGAAGAGGGTGCTGGGAGAGGAGAGGAGAAAAGGAAGCTGTGGAAGCAAGGGGAAGAGGTGCTCCCCGTTTGGCAATGGGTCCAGCTGCGTCACTTTCGTCCAACATCCTCACCGGCTGTGAATCTGGAGTCTGGGGTCGGTCAAAGACTGTACAATAGCGCCAACGTACCTCCATCATAGTAGAACCCTGAAATTTGAATCCCCTGGCTGTAGCCATAGTGCGGAGAATATTACCAGCAGAGCTGGGCTCTAGATGCACCACTTTCGCTGGGATTGTCCAATAGCGTATGCGATCAAGACTACCTGGCCCATGCTGTACAGCCATGTACAATGGCAGTGAGCGATGTGCTCTAAAGAATGGCGGCAGGCATTCCTGCTACTTGCATTGCACGTCTCAACCTAGATACATTTGTCCCTGCGGCCATTGACCTAGTTATTGCCTTACCACTTCCATTCCCGCCACTGGCCGCCCGAACCGAGATGGTGGAAAGGGAAAATCGCTCTCTACACCATGAATGAGCGAATTACTGGCTTCAACTCTTTTTGCATACACATGGGAAGGTGAGTCTGGTAGAAATACTGCAGTGGCCACTACAGCGGCAGAGCCTATCATTGTGACGATAAAAGAGGGTTTGGCAGCGCTCGCAGACTGCCTCGTGCTCCAAACAGAGTCCCTGGTCTATGTATGTACATAGAAGAGAGCAGTGTGCATGCCCTGAGTCACCCTGCTTACTTGGGAAGTCCCTCACCACTGCCACCCGCGCCTCCAGCAGATCCAGCGAAGTGTTCGCGAGGGTACTTCTTGTCAACGGGCTCACCACCGCCACCCGCGCCTCCCGCAGATCCAGCGAAGTGTTCGCGAGGGTACTTCTTGTCAACGGGCTCACCACCGCCAGCCGCGCCTCCAGCAGAACCCAATAGGCCAAGGGGGGTTTGCATCTTGAGCTAGGACGAGTGTTAAAAACCGATAGCCAGCTTTCTTTTGGGTGGAGGGATAACCCACAGTATGAAAATAGGTGCTCGAGCTGGAGAATGTTAGCGAAGCCATAATTAATACGTTGTCTCCGAGGCTTACCGTGATAAGTGTGTGGAATATTCTGGTGGAGTTCAGAGTTTGCGTTGTTGATGTTGTTCGAGTAGATGGAGGCAGAACGCCATCTTTATAGGTTTCTAACTGACAGTGAACCAGCTCCAAGTGACATTTGTTGGCATCCCCTTGCGCGCAGACGCGCACACATCAGAGAGCCCCTTCCTTTACAGACCGGGTCTGGCGGGACAGATCGAAATCGTATTGGCTCATAGATATTGGTTCATGCCCATCACGATGATCCATTATGCGGCAGGTGTTTCATGCGCGCAAGGGGGCGCAGAGAGTAGGTAAACTTACAATCGTAAATTCCGTTGCCGCTGGTGAGCTACAAATACAAGAATAGTGGCAACGTGAAAGGACCTGTCTCCGGCTACGTAGCCTGCTGGAAAAAAAAAGAGAAAAAAAAAAAAAAAAAAAAAAACCTGAAAACGGATACAAAGTATCTAGGCCGAACTCCATTTACTGTGACGAGACTGCATATTATTCAGTGGAACCGACAAGCACACCGCTACCAGGCTTTGCTTCTATCAAGTCTGTGGCCGAGAAACAATTTCAGCCCCTTACTTCCCACACCGACTGGCTTGCGTGGCCTGTTGTGAGCGATCCTTGATTGAAAGGAAACCAAATGAGTCAAGCAAAAGGTGTCCGTCGGACGCTGGCGAGAAGGGGATTAAGGTCCCAAAGACAGCTGCAGCAAGCCAGCACTGAATTAACAAGCAAGGGAGGATAAACAATGGTGCTAGTCGTATGCCCTACAGAACCTCGAGAAGGGAGCAGGGTGGAAGAGTCGCCTACGTCAGGCCTCGCCCGAGCCAATACCTCCTCCCAACAGCAAACAGACGGTGTATCCAAGGTCCGCAGCAGCACTGAGAGCAGGAAGAAGAGCATGAGTCCCGAGTCCGAGGTCGATACTGGACCAGAGGGAAATTACCGGAAGGAGCGGTTAGGGAAGACACTCGAGGAGCTGAAGCTCCACTGTCTGCGGACCAGGCCGATCAGCCAGGCCACCTGGTTTCTCTATGGATCCATCAAGCAAGGTGCGTCCCTTTGATGGACAAGGCCTGATTTTCAGCTCACACCCATTAGACTCAGAGACAGCGCAGGTATCCAGCTCTACTTCATCTACAGGGGCCTGCCCATGGACAATGCAGATCGCAACACCCTTGCGACTTCAAGGCCACTCGGTTTGACGAAGTGCTGCAATACGTCGAGTCCTCCAACATCCAATTGAGAAGGACCGGAATCTCACTCGGCGAGTCTTTCAGCAGTAGAAGGGCCTCTGTCATTCCGAAGCCGGTTAACAACGATCTCCTATTCTTTTTGAGCTGGCTAAAGGATAAGAATGTGAAGAACATCATCACCCTCATTGACCATGGCCACGTCGATCCACACGACAACCAGGTGGTCCAGACCTGTCTGTCGGGGCTTCACATAGATAGATTGGACTGGTCGAAGCCCTATTTAGATCCTGAAATGCTCTGCAGCGACCTTGCTGAAGTCAAAGAGCTGCATGTCTGCTTGGGGGGCGGGGGGCCAATGCTGCGCGGATGGGGCAGTCAGAGGGTCTTCGAGCCTTTAACAGCTTGGAGAGGAATTATTTGTCTTACGACGAGGTACAGTCAAGGTCACCTATCAGGATTTGTACCGATCTGATTGTTCTTTTGTTACCCCGGCCCCCCGACTGGTTGTGGAGTAATATTAGAAGGTTTGCCGAACGGGAAGGTTTTGAGGATGGCTGACGGCAACGGGGACAATGAATCGAGCGAGGATGGTCTTACCAACCCCGGGAGTGGAACCCCTGCATGGGAAGCACATTCACTGTTCATTGATGGCTGGAGACCATTGACACTGTCCACGACCAGCTGAGAAACATTGATTTGCAAGCATCCGCAGGAGCTCCCACGAGGGGGATGTAACCAGGGCGGCACTCCTCGACGACGATAGAGCCGACCTCTGCGAGAAGGCTATCAAGCACGAGTGAGCAATCTCATCTCGTAGTCCTCCTTGGTCCACTTCATGTTGATTGGGAGATGCAGTTACTAAGATCGAGGCGGAGCTCCCTCAGGACAGGCAGTAAGATGTAGCTGAGCTGAGAGGGTACAACTCTACCACACCACACAATGATGCACCATGACAGGTTTTCAGTCATGAAGAAGAGGGCTTGGTGATTTAGGTATCTATTCCATTGTAAACATGCTCTAGACTGTAGGATCTGTATATATATAACTATTCACATATTCCTTATTCTTCGAACTATCTTGAACGTTCTCCACCTCCAGAACCACTCAGAGTTCCAAGCCATCAATCCAATCCTCACCCTCCCCCCTCACAATGACCTATAACGAATGGATTTGCATCAATAACGGGAATGACCTGAGCCAGGGTGAGATCCGCACCAGGGACACTCAGATGGCATTGTAAGAAACAAAACTCCAGCCTGCCCAGGCAATCAACCTGAGCCGTCGTCTCGTCATCTAACTGCAACAACTTCTCCAGCGGCAAATTCTATGATGGCCGCAGCAAGGACAAGGAGATTGCACCCCGCGAGATCAACAAGATCGTGATTCCGGTGCAGTTGCAGGCTCAGGTGAGCGCATGCGGGCGCAGGGATGACCCCTCCGGCACCGAAGGCGCGTACACCCTCTATACATGGGACGGCACACGGGAGACCAGGATTTGCACGGTGGACTGGGACGCGCCTTGGGGCGGGGCCCCTCCGACAGTGCACATCCTCGACCCCAATACATCCGGTTATTTGATCTCCAAGGTGCAGCCCCACACGACGATGAGAAATGTCGAGCTTGCGATTACGAAACTGGGGTGAGGAAATATGAATAGAGCGAGGTTAGATGCGGTCTTGCCTGGGTGCAAGAAGTAGTTGGATGGAGTTATGGGTGCTCTTGTATTATTGCGCTGATTGGGTAGTTTACCATGCTAGCACCACCCTGTCTGTATCTTGTCGGAATATGTTGCCAATGTATCTGCACTCTTGATCCCTGAACCACGGATTATTGAGACCCAGACGTGGCTCGTGTCGGCAGTTAGCTCCATCTGAAGACAAAGGCCCATTAGGTGACATTCGCATCACAACGCAGTCGAGTGATTTGATCTCAGGTCTGGAATTGAAGATAACAGGGGCCAGATGCAAGAGGTGTGGATGATTCCCAGCCCATGAGGTAGGGCGCAATGGGTGGGTCTGAACGGATGGGGTTTTAAATAAAAGCGTCTGAAGGTTAATGATGAGATTCATCAGGTGATTTCGGCATCTCAGGGATGCAGAAGGCTACCAGCTTGACAAGAGAAGTAGTGAGCAGATATACAGGAAAATAACTTGCCGATAGTAGGGGAGTCCACTGCAAGGAGATGGAGAGACCAAAGCGTGAGAAGCTGTCCTAGACCCGACAGTGTTCACGAGATGCATCTAGCTGCACAGTATCGAAACTGTGCCTTTCGGTACATATCCGATATCCGGTGGCGGAGCTACAGAGGACGTTACTGAAATAAATGCTTTTCAGACACTATAACCGCGCCGAACGGGACGGGAGCCATCATGGGAGGGGTGTCGGCCAGGACATTGGGGAAGCATCCGTGTCGGAGTGCGATGCAAGAGGCTGGTAAGGAAAAGCAACGGACTGAAAAGGCAGACTGTGGTGAAGGAATGTGATTCTAGTTCATGGCATAGGCTTTGCCTAGCTCTAGTACGTGTTTAGAGCGAGTTGCTAGAGCATTAGCTGACATTACCATTTCCCTTGTCTTATTCCGCAAGAACACTCCCTTAGCCAGAAATAGTCCTCGAGAAATCCCGTGCAATTGTTTCCCCGATGGGCGATTACGGAGTGTAAGAGCTATGCTTCCGGATCCGGCTTCCCCAGGCAAAGAACAACCAAGGCAGGGGCGCAAAGACTAAGGCCAGCAACCCCAGTAAGCTCGACGCCCAGCTATAGCCCAGATTACGGTACACTGGCGCCGGTTAGGAACTCGGGAGCATGGGAAAGACGGGGAGAAGGCTCACTGGCTATGGTAAAGAGAGGGAACGAGCCGCCGATGCCGTATCGGAGCAGGCCGTTGGCAGCCAGTGCTGAGGCTCCGAACTGGGCTCCGTAAACTCGCGTGAGATAGAGAGCCGTGGACACCTGTTTCAATGTCAGTAAAGAGGCATTCAAGTGTCAGAAATGGGTCCTCGCACGGAAAGAAACACGAAGCGGAGGACGTACGAAAACCATAATGTTCGAGCAGCCAAAGAGTCCAATGGCCACAATGCTGCTCATCCAGTGGACGTGGGTTGTAGACGTCCATGCAAACCAGAACAAGGCAGCCGGCATCAGCGGGCCGCCCAACATGGCCGCCCATAAAACTCGTTCCGGCGGTCCTGAATCCACCTCCCCCGGATGGCGTCGTTGCTGGAGAACCATGGTGTACTGATCCGTCGCCAGAAGGGCTAGGCAGCCCACGGCGCATCCCAGTGCCAGTGAGATAAAGACCAGTCCACATTGGCCCGGGCTGAAACCGTACACATCGGTATAGACGATGGGGACACAGGCAAGAAAGCAGAAGAGGACGGAAAAGTTCAGCGAGGAGTAGAGCGAGCACAAGGCCACAATCGGCTCGGTCACGAGCATGTAGACGGGGCGCGCCAGAGTCACTGTAATCATAATTCGGACGCCCGGCCAACCTTTCGGGATCGGACTAGGAGGAGGGGGTAGGCCTCGCTTGAGAGCGCGACGACGGAGAATTTGACGGGCGTAGGACTCCTTTGCTCCCATACTAAAGACCCAAGCCCCGACCCCCAGAAACAAGGTGGTCCATTGCGACCAGCGCCAGCTCTTGTACTCGGCGACCCAGCCCCCTACCAAAGATCCAATTGCGGGACCCAAGAATGCGAGGGTCATGAGAATCATGACGCCGCGGCCTGTTGCTGGTCCACTCCAGATGTCCATGATTGTTCCCGCACCAACGGCCAGCGGTGCGGAGATGAACATCCCCGCTAGAAGGCGGCACACCGCGAGACTGGCTAAGTTGTTGGAGAACCCAGCACCGAGAATGAAAAGCATCGCCAGGGGGGTCATAACGAGGTAGACGAAACGGCGACCATAGGTCTCACTCAGCGGGGCGGCAATCATCGGCCCGAAGGCCAGGCCGTAGACGTACATGGTGAAGGGGAGCAGGGACTGGGTCGTGGAGGTATGGAATGCAGCTTGGACATGACCATGGGAGGGAGAGTAGATGGCAAGTGCGAAGGATCTGTACGAGTTAGTTGACTGAAGCCATCCAGGTCTAGATCTCCACTCACATCAAGAGACATAAGATAGAAGGCACCGCAGTATTGTAGAGCTTCCTAGACATGCTCCAATTCTGCGCATTTGCCGGGTCATCATCCCACTTGGGCAGTTCGGGGGAGGCGATTGGCACCTTGTTGGGCTCATCACTGTCCGGGCCCGCCGGATCCATGGTGAGCCGTGAGTCTGAGAGTGTGCAATGTCATTCTACATATTTATCGGGCGGATTCAGACCTTATATGAAGCGCCTCATTCGGCGCAAGTGTACGGAGATAGAACAGAGGCTCGGATGGAGGTTACTGGATCAGGCAACCCATAGCCCCGAGCCCCCACTGTTCGGCGACTTCGACCACCAAAGCCCGACGCTGGATCCGTGAGGTATATTACTGACTTCAAATTACCACGAAATCTTGTCCAATCCACCCGTCATCATTTTCTTGCCCCTTGTCCACTCAAGGACTATGCAGCCGATTCAGCTCTACTCGCACCCAATCGGGCCGAACCCCTGGAAGGTGGCCATTATCCTTTCGATCCTCCAGATCCCCTATGAAACTGTTATGGTCGACTTTGCGGAGGTTAAAAAGGAACCGTATATCAATCTGTGCGTCAACGGTCGGCTGCCCACGATCGTGGACCCCAATAAAGGCATTACCCTGTGGGAGTCCGGTGCCATTGTGAACTATCTGATCGAGACCTACGACCCAAGCCACCAACTCAGCTATGATACCTTCCCCGAGCGTCACCAGCTGCAGCAGTGGCTACATTTCCAGGTCTCCGGACAGGGGCCCTATTACGGGCAGCTTGGCTGGTTCCAGCGGCAGTCCGAACCGGTGCCGATTGCAATCAAGCGCTATACAGACGAGATCCGGCGAGTGATGGGAGTGTTAGAGCGGGCATTGGATGGGAAAGAGTGGCTGGTCGGGGACAGGTGCACGTATGCGGACCTGTGCTTTGTACCCTGGCAGGAACTGGTGCCATTTATCGTCGGGGATGAGAAGATCGTGCAGGAGTTGACAGAGCAGTATCCGAATGTGCGGGCGTGGATGGAACGGATGAAGGCCAGACCGGAAGTGAGGAAGGTGTTGGAGGAGAAGAGCAAGGCAATGCAGCAGGTAGTACGTATGTAGATGGACGGGGTCTAAAGGGATGCAAGGTACGGCAGATCAGACTGGCTCCCAGTTGCTACAGTCTGACTATACTCCTATGGAATTTTGTATAATGCCAGATTGACGCACCATGTGATTCTAGACAGTGCATTCCATGTATTTACTTGAATCCGCTCCTGGCTCCCGGCCGACGAACCCCAAAGTAAGATCAACTGTATATATCCCTGTCCTTAGTGTCGACGGTTCAGGTGATTGACTTCCTTCGCGTGCTTGTAAACCAGCTGCTTGGCCTCGGGGCTATACAGGACACGTTAGCAAGACGCCTTATAGTCTGTAGGATAATCCACATGGCGGCATACTCATCCAGGTAGATTGTAAACCCGTCATCATGGTTGCGTCCATACGAGTATCCCGAGTAACCATATTGCCAGTACATATCAGGCATCTTCTCACGGAGACTAATCTTCTGCCAGCCCCCGACAGCCTCCAGCCGGGTTATGTTGGACACAGTGCCGAGATTGTCAAGGCGGCCTTGGGGGCTGAGCCAGCCTACGTAGACCGGTATTATCAGTACCTCATCCATCACCAGTATACACAAGGCAAGGATAGAAATCGACAGGTGGGGAATGTACCGTATTCCTCATGCACGACCGGCTTCCCAGCCTTCCTGGCAACGGCCGCATGGTCACGGATCCATTGATCTGTCCACGGCACCGTCTTACTCCACCAATCCGGATAGGAATGGAATACCCCGAAATCAATACTCGGCAACTGGAGTTCTACCTCGAAGTCTCCCCCGTCCGAGCCGTTGTACGCCCAGTCGTCCGAGTCGTAATTGAAACCGCCCTCGCCGCCCCAGGTGACAAGATGATGGGGATCAAGACGCTTGATGAATGAACTCATCTCATTAATCCAGGAGGTCAGTAGTTCCGGCGAGCAACCGTCCTCGCTTCTCGGCAGATTGCGCACCCCGTCGGCACCGCAGCGCGGCTCGTTCGCGAGCTCCCACGCCATGATGGCCGGCGAGTCACGGTACCGGGTGACAATCTCTTTGACGTAGCGCTTGAACGCCTTCTTGATCTGGGGTAGACGGTAGAACTGTTCAGATGTTAGCCGTCCTCCTTCAATCGGCGTAATGGGGAGGCGCACATCGTCATGGTATTGCCCTCCCAGGTTCACGGTGTATACATCCATGCCCCCATAATCCGCCCAATTATTGGTCAATGCGACAATGAGTTTAACCCCCGTGTTGGCCGCAGCGTTTACGACCTTATCGAAGGGCTCTAGGTTGATCGTCGACGTGCCGTCCTTCCACCACTGGAAGACGATCTCGGTTGTGCCTGCGCCCTCGCCGCCGTAGTCTGGGAGGCCGCCGTCAATATAAGTCACGTTCTTGTCGTTGAAGCCCCAGGTGCGGAAGACATTGAGACCAGCGGCCTTTGCGGCGGAGAGGCCGAGCTCGACGTCGGTTTGGTTCTATGTTGGATCACATTATTAGTACCGGTCCAGCGGAAGGGAAATAATCAATGAAATGGCTCGGAGTCAGGTACATTGTCAAAGGGGAAGTAGTATGCATTACTGCCGGCGAAGTAGAAGTCCTTCCCATCGAGCTGGAATGTATTCCCTTTCGTTGTAACGAACCCCTTCCGTGCAAAGGCTACGCCGGCTAGGAGGGGAAGCAGGAGGTGCTTGGAGACGAACATTATTCCGACTGTTGGCTGTGGGATAATACCATTGCGCAGCATGCCATCAGGACCTCAGAGGTAAATTATAGTCGTCCTTCCCTGAGCTGATGGCAGCCCATCCATTCCCGAGGTACGGCCAGAGAGGTTCGCAGGCACGGAGAAATGCCCGCCTTGGCTGCTGCAAAGTCAAGCGTACGGATAAATCTCAGAAATGAGAAGCACCAATCCCGCCATTTCGAAGGTTGTCTAGATTCTCCGCTGCCGACCCAGTCCCGGATGTCATGCAGCAATAACGTCAATCTGTTGAGCTCCCCGCATGGGGTATTCTGGGCAGCCATGATTCTGATTCCGCCGCCACAAGCTGGGTACATGACTTCAGAGGATTCATTCGACGGTACAGCACATTGGACGCGGCTACTAGCCTATAGCAACGCCAATTACATCAAAGCTGTAGACATCTTCAGGTACAATCCCATGCTGCAGTTATTGATTTGTACGTGATCAAAACACTCCCAAATGATTATGGACCATCACATTGAGCACGCCGATGGTCACGTCGTCGGCAAAACTCTAAACCCCTGTTTCATCGGGAAGTGCTTTTCCACGTAAGGTCTTGAAGAGTCGAACGAGGTATATCATAAGTACGTGGTGCTTCACGAATGTTCAAGATTTTGTGCTTTTCGAAGCTGGTGGTTGGGATGACTAGATATATCATGCGAAGGCAACGATATGCATAAGTGGACGAGCTACCAAGCTACCGCCACCTCCAAAGGATTGGGAAGAAGCCTTATGCTACCCACTTCGTGATCACTTTATCTCTGCAGCCCGACTAGAGATTAAGGGACTGTATTGTAGGACCATTAGACTTTTTAGGAATGCCACAACCCCAGAGATCTAGACAGGTTCTACCTGTCATATGGGTTCGGAAATGGGCCAGCGGATGACGAAACATGTCCATGTCCTGGGCTACTTTGATGGGAGATAGATAGGATGGAGCACTGACAATCGCTTCAACAGCATGACCTACGAAGCAAAATATAATTAGTGTGATCAGGACACGACGCTTATTAGCATAGGGGATGGGAGCGTTTGAATTACCTTCCGGACCAGTCCCTAAATCGCCTCGTTGGGATCCTCGACAATCTTTGTGAGCTGTTGCGAGACATGACCAATTTCCACTCGAGCTTTTGGCTTTGCCTCTCCCTTAAGTAACGGCAGCTCATCCCGTAAGGAACAGAGTTGGTTGGTAAGGCCAATGGTGGTCTCGTCTTTACTAGTGTAATCACAGTCATGGTCAGTGTGGTCTGGTGAAAAGAGTGGTGGATGGTGTTAAGTACACTAACTAACCCCCTACTCTTCGCCGTTTTATAATAAAGTATAGTACCAACCGGACGCTTGCCCGAGTCACAAAAGAGCCCTCGCCGTCGGTCTGCCCGGGTTTCAGGGTGTATCGGGGACCGACCCGATGCTACCAGATGTATACTTTTAGGCAGAAGCAGACGGAGAATAAAGATTTGGTAGAAAGGGATTATCACAGTGTTTGGGGCCATAAATCGGCATTTTGAACAGCCGGGGCTTGTCTCTTGCGAAGCCAGTCCGTTTGTCGTCTAGGGGAAGTAACAGAGCATGTATATATATCAATGGAACCACGGGCAATATTTTCCCGAAGGAAACGGCTATTACGATGAATACACACGCCTGCGACACAGTGCAAGTATCCAGTTCATTTACTGCTATACTGCACCTGGATTAACTGCCACCTGAAGAGCTTATTACCCAACTGCGCGAGGCCATTGGACAGGGCTCTACTTACGCACCTTGGACATATGACACTGGTTGCACGCCACCCAATAAATAATAAAAAGGTAGCAGTTCTAGAAGTTAATAAACATTATATAGAAAATATAAAAGATTGATAGGGGCCGTGGGTTTGCACGCAGGGTTGGGTCTGTGGTGGTGTCAGTGCCGATTCCGATGGCGTGTGTCAGGAGCCACACTTTCGCATCATATCAGGGCCGTCCCGATCGCAGTTGGAACGGATCTGTCGGGCAAGGCGCAACGGCAATGATCATTCAAGCTATGTTAGGGCGAGAGTCCAGAGTCGAGAGGCACAGTACAATCCGCAGTCGGGGCTACGAGAGTGGGGGATATAAACCCTTCTCCACTGAGCGACACCCCCCTGCAACGAATGCCACGGAGCAGTTGTTTGTCCCCCTGGGGGTCTGCTAGCTTGAGCAACCTCTCTGGGTAGGAGGTAGGGGCTGGTCATCCTGCGTTCCTTGATTATCAGCAAAAGTCCTGCTGATGACGAGAGTTCTCCGTGGGCAGCCTGCATCCTGGCGGTATTACCGAATTGGGATTTAGCGCCTCGAACCGCTGGAGGCTGCCGCAGGTTATATCAGGCAGTAACTTGATAGCCGTACTTATGGAACATGGATAGGTATGCTCGGAATCCATCGGATGAGATACTGCAACCAGAGACCCGGAAACCACGGCAGTGGAGACCGTTTCTTTGAATCAAAGCATCCCGGGGTCAGGAATATATAAGTGGGAATTACCCTCTTTACTAATTTAGGAAATTATTCCTTTACCTCTTTTGATCATTTTTAAAGCCTTAGAAAACTATATTAATCTGTACCTAGCCATTAGTTTTATTGAAAAAAGACTGTACCTTGGCTGACGGCACAGACGACGCCCCGTGGTGCCGTTATATGAGCGAAGGACGCGATTCCATGCAACGGGCCAACTCTTGACGGGCCAAATATTGGCGCCTGCGCCATCGAAGATCCCGCCAGGTAGTGTCACCAGGAACCAGCTATTGATCTGAGAGGCGTCGACTGCTTTGTTTGACAAGTCCGTCCACCCATAAGACGCATCCTTGGTTTAGACTAAAGCAGCTCGAGGGCTGGGCAGCACGATCTCAGCCAGTCTGACTGCATACGATGAATCACCACCCCGCCCACAGGACTCAATTTCGGAGACAAAATACTTGCTATGCAGTTTGAAAGTCTCCGAAACTCTCTCAAGGGGCCTTCTGCCCTAGACAACCGCTTCCACCAGACGCAGATCAACAACCACCCCATCGCAGCATTAAGGCCAACAAACATCGCACGTTAATGCTGCTACTAACACCAGTTCTCCTGCAGCACGTGGCTCTGTGCCCGAGCTGCCGCTAACAAGGTTTCTCTTATATGGCAGGGTCTTGTGCTTGTTGCGGCAATTTCACATCATTCATGACTCTGCGTGTCATTCTCCTGCTTCAAGAGGGCCATCCAGATAGGCACGGATCACATTTTCCTCAGCCTCGCCTCTCCCCCTGCAGGTGCTCCGATAACTCCTCTCTCTCCTACCTTTAGGCTTTTCGACAAGATGATGGCAAACGAGTCGAAGGCAACGAACGACACGGCTGAGATACCGGCCAGCGAAGGGACAATTACGAACAATGATGAACATCCGCCTCGAGACTGGCGGTTTTGGATTGTTTTTCCTACGCTCTGTCTCAGCGGCCTCGCCGTCACCATGGAGGGTTCCATCGTGGTTACCGCTCTGCCCAGTATCTCGCGAGCCCTGAACACGACCGAATACGTTTGGGTCGTAAACGCGTACACCTTTGCCTCGACCGTCTTCCAGCCGCTGACGGGCTGGCTTGCTGAGATCTTCGGCCGTAAGCCCCTGCTGCTGCTCAACATCGTGCTCTTCGGCGTCGGAAGTGGTGTCTCAGGGGCAGCCCAGTCGCTGGCCGTGATCATCGTCGGCCGATTGATCCAGGGGATTGGAGGCGGTGGAATCCCCCTCGTGGCCGAGCTGATTGTAAGCGACATGGTCCCGTTGCCAGAGCGCCCGAAGATGCTGGGCATCGTCATGGCTACCTCCTGTCTGGGTCTACTCATCGGCCCCGTGGTCGGCGGCGTAATTGTCAACCACATTGCTTGGCGTTGGATCTTCTGGATCAACTGTCCGCTGGCCGCGGCGGCAATTCTCTGTCTCTTCCCCGTGCTGGGCCGTCGGACACAGGCCCAGCGCGAGTCGACTTCGCAGCTGGGATCGGTCGTGCGCCGCTTCGACTGGGTAGGCAACTTCCTGCTGCCCCCGAGCACGCTGGCCATCCTGCTGCCGCTCACCATGGGAGGAAAAATGTACGAGTGGTCGTCTTTTCGCGTCATCCTGCCTTTGGTCCTCGGTATCGTCGGGTTGGTGGCCATGGGCGTGTATGAGCACTTCTGTGCGAACCCGTTGATTCCCCTGCGATTGCTACGCAAGATTCCCGCACTCTCTCTGCAGCTACAGAACTTCCTCCAGAGTATGCTCATCATGTGGGTCAACTACTATCTGACCATCTACTTCCAGGCGGTCCTGGAACTCTCCCCCCAGCAGGCCGGATTTGACCTGATGCCCACGATTGTCGGCATGGTGGTTTTCTCCATCCTCGGTGGAATTGCGGCGTCCATGCTCCCCGGACAGTGGTCGGTTCTGATCAATCTGGTCGCCTTCATGCTGATGGCCCTAGGACTGGGGCTGTTCCACATCCTCGACGCAAACACAGCCACCGTGGTGCACGCAACACTGCAGATCATTATTGCCGCTGGAAATGGACTCCTGATGGCCACGCTGCTGCCGAGTGTGCAGGCTCAATTCTCCGCCGACGACCTGTGGTCGGTCACTGGGCTTTTCAACTACCTCCGCAGCTTCGCGCTCGTCTGGGGTGTCACCATTCCCTCCATTATCTTCGACCAGACCGTGGATCATCATCTGAATTTGCTTCCTTTCTCGATACGCAGCCAATTCCAGCATGGCGGGGCGTATGCCCGTGCCAGCCAGGAGTTTACCCAGTCGTTCGAGCCCTCCATCCGGGAGAGCGTCTTGCAGCTCTACACGCGCGCCCTGCGGGCAGTTTGGTGGGGAGCAATGAGTTTCGCTCTTCTGGCTCTGGTTCTCGTGCCGTTACAGCGCATGAGCTATGGCGCTCACCAGGATGTGACCCAGTCTTCCAGCTCCGCCGAAGAAAAGTCTCTATGATAGTTTAGCCTATTCCTGTATGATTAGATCTGTTAGTTTACAGTTTACTGTACAATAGAATCAAATCCCTCCTCGAATCATCCCTATCCCAATTATCTTGTCCCGGTGCGGCCACCGACCGGCGCATTCTACGAAAGGAGGCAGCCCCCAGGTTTATAAGACGCACATTATCTGACGGTTCTGATCCCGTCCGGATCCCCCCATCATCACCGCAATCATGGGCCGGACCGCGGACATCAGCGCCTCACCCAATGGCCAAGTGGTGATCGGCGACGTGTAGTGCCACGGCCGAGTGGTGCTGTACATTATCAAGGGTGCGCTGGCCACCTGCCCAAACGACTCCGCCACACTAACGACTAGGAAACCAGGTGATGAACCCTCCTATATCAACTACATAAAGCCCCTCATCTTGGCTGCCGAACTCAACCTGCCCCACGTAGTCTCAGTGATTGATACCACCTCGCAGTGGGCCTATTGCCTCCACCTGGAGCGCATGGGGTCAGCCCTGCAGCATCGCGATCCGCAGACAGGCTAGCCCATCTTTGTCTTCGAGGGCACCGCGTGTCTACAGTACCTGGTGGATCTCTTCGACATCGATGGTCTCTGGAGCGGCCGCACCGCCGGGGAGCCAGCGGCGGTCTATCACCTGGACGGCGTACCAGACCGCAGGCCTCGGGTGAATGCATGGCCCCTGCACGTCGCCTGGCGATCATGCAGCTAATGGAATCAAGGCCCACGGCGAAATACTGGCTGGATTTCCTGCGGGGAGAACCCACCCGGAAAGAACCGGTCCAGCTCCCGCGTACGATTGCGAAGCATGTGAGCCTCTGACGGCCCCAGCCGACACCCACTGACCGGCGTGTAGATTGCATGAGAACGTCTGGAAGCAGTGGGACATTCTGAACCAGCGACTAGCTTCCCCGGAACAGAAGTTCATTTCCCTGTGTTCGATGGTGTAGGAGTGAGAAGGATGGAGGGTGCAAGACAGACCAGGGCAGTACCTGGCTGGGGTGAGATGGGCTCACCAGAGGAGCTCGGAGACTTGGCATCTGGAAAGTGTCCGTCAGGGACCGCAGGGCGCTTCACGTACTGCCTACCCTGGTATGGTCCATCTCACGGCTGATTTAGACCCCTGGGCAGTTAGCGTGTCTCATGCAATGAATACTGCCGGAATTGGTTCGGATCATGTACGGGGCCTTCGTAATCATCACATCAAATACACTGTAGTCTGTATACTGCACACTTGAACCTCTAGCATAACCTTTGTCGTTTTGCTGAGCGTACTGGGCGATCCTGGGTAATATAGAGGCGAGATCCGAGACCGGGGGCCGTAGCAGGTGCCGTATACTTTGTGTCCGCGGCACCATGCTCAGGCTCCCTAATCCCAACGTCTATCTGCGTTATAGAAAATAGGTAGGACCGGATAGCCTTCTCCTCCAGTCACTTAGTTTGCATTTAAAATCATATCGCTCTATTATCCGCTACGCTCTCAGCAATATGACCAGGTAAACACCGTAGTATGTGCTTGGGCACAAGGACACCGAGATGAAACGCTTGCAGGTCCAGCATGAGTGGCTGAAGGCTGGTACGGCGGGCAGCTGATCATGGCACCGATAGAAATGACAGCAGGGAATATGAATGTTCTAGACAGCGGTACAGCCCCTAGCCTACTGGCTCAAAGATGTCTCTAAATCCTTGCCTGGCAACACAAAATACGTTGGTTCAGACGTCACCCAGCATGCCTTTCCCAATGCGACAGACAGTGACAGACAGTAACGGTGCTCTATACTTCTGTCAGTCTATCCTTGACCCCTGGCCGCGATATCTGCAATCATCCTTGGACTTAGTCCACCGGCGTCTTGTGATGGCGACCTGCAAGCCAACCAGATTAACCCTCGAGAACTCTTCGGATTCGGAGCATCTCCCCCGCGCAGGGTTGGAAACCTAGAGGCCTTACAACTTTCCCATCTGGTCCCTAAATACGTCCCTGGGGTGTATGATTAGCAAAAGAATCTTCGCATGGTCCGCAGCGCACCACCGGACAGGAAATATGTTAGCGATCACTTTGCCAATACTATAAAGAGTCTAATGGGACTGGGACATAAAATTATGCATAACGCAACTAGTGTATCTTTATCGTATCATTCATTGAGTGCATTACCTGACATAACCCTCAACCGTGATTACCCCCCAGTCAATAGATGCCACTATATATCATGCTTCATTTCCTCACGAACCGGTAGCGCCTTCACCTCAAGCGTAGTAGTCCTTTCATGCCACACAGGGAGGGAACCGGCAGTCTTGGAAGCTTTCCCATTGTATTCCGTTGAGGCAATAGGCCTTCCTGACTTCTCCGCGTCCCCCGGCTTCGCATCAGGTGTAATGCCACCGATATCCGTTGACACCCCCGGTGAAGTTGCCAGGAGATCCGCCAGAACCGCATGAACCTTGGCCCGGAACTCATTCTGCAAGTGCGGCGGCTCCAGCCGAATCTTGTTCAATAAGGCCTGGAACGAATGGTAGAGATCAGACTCCTGATGAGCAGGAGTTCTGCGGTGCAGGGTGCCCCATTCATCTCGGTCCCGGTGGCTAGGCCGGGCCCGGATACTCGCGCGGCGAGCTTGCTCCCGTTTCGGCCTTCCGGTGATGCTCTCCTCGCCTGTTGGGTGCCCGGTTTCCGCGGATGCGTTGAAAGCAGTTAAGGGGTACAATGTGAGAGGTTCGGGCCCTGTGTCTTGCTCATGCTGCCGCGGGGGAGAGTGATTTATTGGGCTAGGCGGGCCCCTGTTGTATAGACCACTGATAGGCGCGGGCCTGCGGAGTCGAAGGCGTCCCACGTATTTATCCGAGCTTCCCGCGAAAAGGGACTCATCCTCCTCAGACACGTCGTCGGATATCTCGTCGTACAGAAAAAAGCGCGGCGGGGATGGTGGTCTGGATGGTTTCTCCAGTATCGCGCGTGGCCGGCGATGGCGATACATGGGCTTTGGGGGAGGGGCCGGTGGAACACCACCGAACTGCACGTACGTGGGATCTGAGACTGGCTGAATATAAGAGCTCGAGTATATCGACCCGTGATAACTTTGGGGACGAGGAGTTGGGGGTCCATGGATCGGCGGCCCTGCGGGCTGATGGCGTGTGGATGCGGGTTGAACTTGAACTCCATCACTGAATTTGGGTTCTGTGGGATCATGGCGTGGTGCTGATATCCCGGGAGCCCCCTCTCTGGGGATCATGCTGGGCCGTGCTGGTGTTGGGTTGTCTGGTCTTTGATATGACTCTGAGTTTAGTGACCACTCAGAGTCATAAGAATCGATGATTTGACGAGGCATGATGAGAATATAATGAGATGTTGGATGGATGGTTTGTGAGCGTCTAGAAAATCGCAGTCATTCTACTGCGTGGTGAACTTCTTGGGGCACTTGGTGGATTCCATGGCTGGGGATTGATTGGAAAGGCTGGCACTCTCGCGAAACGCGGGGCGCCATCACTGTGGCTGTGCTTACAGTCAATGAATGACTTTCTCAGCTTCCGAAGGTTTGCTGCGAGGCCCAATTAGGGGTCTTTACGTGGCGCTGCGCTGAAGTGACAGCTGAGACATCGTGCAGTAGGCCCAACCTAATTGTTTTTCTGAGCCAGCCAGCACTACGTACTGCCCGGCTCGCTTTCGAAGGCGGTTCGGCTGGTCGATTCGATTCGATTCTTTACCGGACTTGAAGATCGTGTTTGGTGAAACGGAACGTGGGAAACCCAGATGCTGCATACAAAAATTGTTACAACTCTCTCGTCATGCCGGAGGCTACTTCCCCGGGTATTGGGGGTCTAACAGTCCCAGTTCCATCATCGCCGGTGCTTATATCCTTTGTAGTGGGGCTCAAATGGAGAGGCTTAGCGCCCGACAAGAAATCCATAACCCCGGCCATGAAACGCAGAATGACAAGCAGCATAGGGTATCTCAGCAGGAAAGCGAGTGTAGCCTGGTCCGGGTTAGGGGCTGTCACCTCCTTCGCCTTTGATATCTCCAATGGTGGGAGTTTCCCTGGCGTCTCTTTCCGCCTTGGCTGTTCTTCTGGAGGAAGATTAGAATCAATCGCGCGCTCGAGAACAGCCGAGGACAGGGTTCGTGAGAGCGCAGGGAACTGTCCTTGAGGCGTGTTTACCAGGGTCGGAGCAGCGGAGAGATCTGAGGTTGAGGAGGACAGCCGGGCCCCGTCAATTGAGACCGCGTCGGCCGGAGAAAGTAGTCTTTCAGATGCCAATTCCGGACCAATGGCTCTTCTTATTGGGATGTCGTCCTCCGATTTTCTTCGTGCAAGCGGTGGTGTACTTGATCGAGCAGGGCCTGTGGCCGGTTGGGCATCGTCCACGGCAGAAAAGGAAACTGGGAGAGCATCTGGAACTTCGACAGCGACACTCATGAGATTCTCACGCTCCATCGCGCTGGGTAGACCTATCGCGAGCATATCAAGCCGGCGGCTCCGTGAGGCGACCGTATTAGGGGATACAAGAGTATCGCTCACCCCCTGCTCAGGATCGTTGGGGAACCTTAACCGCCGCATTTTTTCGCGTAGACGATCTTTCGAACTTTGTAAACGGCCTTGAATCTTAATGCGCATAATAAATGGACGGTCGCCGTGCTGCAAGGTAAAAGCAGTGTGGATGACAGGGCTCTGATTCAGTCGACCTGGCCCCTCCGTGTTCTCGCGCAGCTCCCATTTCAGAGTCCTGCAGCAAGGGCTCATCTCATCTGCTGGAAGTAGCCCGCCCGTGAATGTCCATCGGCTGTTGGAGCTGACGGCTTTCTCCCTCTCCACGCCAATCCCGCCTCCACCACTACCCATCACATTAACCTGTGGGACCAGGTGGACGTTGCGAGTGACACACACTTTGGTCGCTTCCCCGCGGAGCTGTTTGGGGCCGTAGTAGTCGGTCATCTGGAGAGTTTGATTCTGAAGAACCATGGGGACAGTTTTTGGCGTGGAATCAGCCTCGTCTAATGTAACAATGACCTTTGCGCTCTCCAGCAGGCAATTTGACGGCTGATCGATGGCAATGTCCATGTAGACAATCGCCGCCGGGGTTCCGGCGGCACCTAAGCAACCCCATTGCGATTTTGTGACCCGGAGCCGGCAGTCCGCTCTCACTCTGCCAACATTGCGCGAGCAGAGGCTGGCGGTGGTCAGATTGTCGAGACCGCGGTATGTGCGACCGTAGCGACGGGCATAGGTATGCGGTGGTTCTGCGGTTGGAGTCGTCGCTGCTCCGTGTGTAGTTCCAGCCATGAGCGACATTGGATCGAGCGGAAGCTTTGGGATTGAGATGAAAATCGGAGGGCGGACGGGAGAACAGAGAGGAATCCTTTCCAGTGCCACTCGAGCGAGCAAGGCAGAGCTGAGTCCAATTGCACAGCCCCCGCACGAGACGAAGGCTCGATGTGAGGCTGGCGCTCTCGCACCGAGTTCGCCCAGTGAGTCCTTCGAAGCCGGACGAATCATCGTTGGACAGCCAGGCGCCCGGCGAACATCCCTGTGACCCCTCAGTCTCAGCATGATATTTCCTTTCACCTTTGGCCTCTCGAGCTTCTTCTGGGCCGCTTTGAGTTATCGGGTGAACCAGCTTTGCTCCAGAATTCGTCCCAGTCGCGTACTGTCTTCGAGAAACCGACAGGATGGCCACCCGCCGCCTTCGATCACAACGAGACCGAGACCGAGACCGAAACATACTCCTTGATCAGCTCCTAGACGAGCAAGATGCCGGGAATGCTAAATTTAACAAGGCCCTCGTCAATGAACCCAGACCTCAAACCCCGTTGCAAGATCATGAACCTGTCCACAAACACGTCCAACCCAGGTGCTTGGATGAGGATCAGAGAGCCCATCCGGGCGACGAAGGGCAGGCTCGGGACGTTCGGCTAAACCACCGGACCGCAACAACGATCCTGAGCCCAGAAAACTGCAAGGACACCTCTATCCACTTTGACATGGACGTCAGTGACGACATCGGCGCCTTGCTGGAGGAGTTTTCCCGTCGGAAACGGTTGGGGCACTTCCAGGCTGCTGGCGAGTACTTTGAAGAGAATTTGCGGGATTTCGTGGATATACTACCGGTTTGCCTTGAGTACGCGGATATGCTCGTGGAGCAGGGAGCATATCAGCAGCTACAAGCTTTCCTACGGCCCTATCGAGAAGAACTGGACAGACGAGGCGTGAGGCCTGGGGCGTCACAGCAAGAACTATACTTGGCTCTATACATGACAAATCTACAGCTCATCGAGGCCTTGGTTTGCCTGCATACAACTGGAGATAGGGAGGTTCTTGAGGAAAGAATCGCTATCATTGAAAGCTGCATGCCGTCCCTTCTGTCCCATCGTCCGGCATCTCTTACATCACTTGACTCAGCCGAGGTATGACATACTGCATTTCGCGGGTTGCTTCCTGCTAATTTCGACGTCTAGGTGCAAATATTCCGGTACGCCCTGAGGACGCTGGAAAGGCTGGAAAAGGAATCAGATATGGTCGCCGAATCGGCGTTTGACTATTGGGCCAACTGCGAGCACTTCTACCGTCCGCTGATTACCAGCGGCCACGTCTGGGACGCGAGGGACCTGATCTGCGCATTGATCAAGTCCGAGGGCGCAGCGAATGCATGGACCATCATATTTGGGATGGAGATCCGCGCTCCAACCGCGTTCACTCAGCTGCTGGGTGACTGGAATATGGGCCAGTACGACGAGTCCACATACTTGGCTGTCCTGGACATACTAGTTCACGCCAGCAACTCCTTGTCCTCGTTCACATTCCGTGACCCATCCCAGGAAGATCTCTCTGCCGCACAGCGATGTCTTGACTATGCGCGGAGCGTGGCCACATGCTTGAAAGAGAACAACCCTGACCTAGTCCACTGCCGGTCATACCTTTGCTGGGTGCTGGCCGAAGCACAGTTGCGGCGCAAGCGGAAACCTGCGGGCTCAGATTTGCTCGCTCACCTAATACTATTCTGTCTCCCCCCCAGGGGTGGGGGGCTGCAAAACATCAGGGTTATGAGAGGGGAGGGGGGCAGTTAGATACCCCCCCACCCCCTAACTCAGCCAATTCTTCATAATTTTTAATGAAATTAGTATTTTTAGAATTGTAATAATTCAAATTTCAATATTATAATATTAGATGTCTAGATTTCCTACTTAGAAAGGTGAAAAAGCACGGGTCAAAATCTGGGCGAAATTTTTATTGGGGTAGGCCTTGGCACACTAACTGCGGGAAGGCTTTACCTATTTAGGCCACCCAGATGCCTTAGGTACCTACTAGGCACCTAGATAGATGCCTGAGGCCTAATAGATGTCTGATTTTTAAGGCAAAAAATATTTTTTTATTTTATGTCTGGGACGGGGAGGGGATAGGTAGTACCGTGGTATGGATTATATCTAGATATCTTTTAATAAAATTATTATGGTTTTATTAGAAAATTTAGAAAATTTAGACTAGAATAGACTTGGTCTGAGCTACAGAGCTTGAATATTCAGAATTTTAGAAAGGTTCCAATATATATATTATCATCAGGTCAGATATATATATCTTAGTAATTAATATGGAATAGTATATAGATAGTATATATATATTAATATTTTATATAATAATATATAGATAAAAATATATAATATAAAATAAAAATATTTATTAGATTAATTAAATCCTTTTTTATTTTCTCTACTCTGTTATTTTTTGTAAGGGAAATACTAGTAAAAATAAACAACCCTAAGAAAACAGGCCTAGAAATTATAAATAGAATTAATTTTATTTATTTCAGATCTTATTATATAGAATATAGTAGTTTTAAGCTCTAGATAATTTAATATTATTTATTTTTTATATTTTTAAATTCTATTATATATTATATAAGTCCCCTCAGGGTTGTTTATTTTTATATAGAAAATACTAGTAATAATAAACAACCCTGAGAGAGGAAGTATATAATTAATTAAATTAGTTAAAAACTAGTTAAAAATTTTAAAAATTATAGAAGGCCTAGACGCAGGGTCTGACCCGGTACCCCCCGAGCGGTAGCAGGGGGGGTATCGCGGAGTCGACGTCGCCTTGGCGGAGTACACGTCGTCTTGGCGGAGCAGACGTCGTCTTGGCAGAGTAGACGTCGGAGTACACGTCGCCTTGGCGGAGTACACGTCGTCTTGGCAGAGTACACGTTGTCTTGGCAGAGTAGACGTCGTCTTGGCGGAGTAGACGTCGGAGTACACGCTGCTCCTCCCTTATCGCCTCTCCCTGTCCCCTGTATCCTCCGTGGCAGTGGCCTTTATTGAATAAAAGTGCTCTTGTCATCAGGAAGTACCGGGCGGAGTCTGCTGCTGGGAGGATAGCTTCTCTATTACCATCATAAGTGGTCTAACATCCATCTTATCTTACCCGTTAATATAGAGATATATATCTCCACAACTTAAGCAGCACACTGACCACCTGCGCCTACTTACTATAATAGGTTGTTACAAATAATAAGGGACAATATAGAATGGACTTGCGTATGGAGCAGGCTTATGTATTCACCTCTGGAAACTAGGTAGAAAAAATCCTAAAACTGTACATCACTGAGCCTGGGCATCTTTATCTGCCACCTTGGTGGCCGTGTTTTTATCCTTGTCGTCGTCCTCGCTAATAGAATCTCTCTTATTGCCATTGCCGTCTCCACTAAACACATCGTCACCGGTCTGCTCGGTTGTTTCGACCGCGGTCGAAACAACGTCCTTGGTCTTCTTGCACGATTTAGGGTTTGCAGTACTTCTTTTTCTTTTCGTCGCCAGTGCCTTTGTCGGCGTGGCCATATCGGTATCAGTATCTGCCTCAAACGCTGGTCGATTGCTTTTCCCATCCGCGTCGCGGAGGACACCTATGTCCCCCCAACCCAGTCGAGAGCGCGGCTGCCCAAAAAGCTCTCGCATCGCCCTGTCGGCCGCCTCATCTATGAAATCGGCCTCCCTAATCGCGACGGCCGCCGCCCGGTCGTCTTCGGACATATCGGGGGAGGTCTGCTTCAACGACTCCTGCGTTCGGTGGCGAACCCGATCAAGGTCCGGCTTGAGTATATCATGCAGCTGTGCTGCAATCAGCGGCAAACCCTTCTTGGCGGCGTTGTACTCAATAAACCTCGCTATCGTCTCGTCTTGAAAGAGGAGCCATGCCTTCTGCTTCAGCAGCTGGCCGATTCGATGCAGGCGCCCGATGGCCTGTAAGATGATGCTCACATTATTCGCCGACTCGAGAAGCACGACATTAGCACAGGCCCCATGGAGGTTGAGTCCATGGGCGCCGACTTGGTATGTTGTTAGGAGCACGTCGCACTGGGCGTTTACGTCCGTGAACATTGCAACGGATTGGGATCGTGTTGTTTCGTTCATTGTTGAACGAATCGTAACAAACGGTACAGAAATGGCATCTAAAAACATAGACACGTGCCAGAGGACCAGTGGGGAGGAGCAGAAGAGGAGGAAGCGAGGCCTTTCGACCGCGGTCGAAACAGAGGCGAAAAGACCCTCGGAGAAAAAGATCTTCAGCAGGTACCGTAGACGCGGACAGTCGGCCATCAAATAGCGGGCCATTCCAAGCCTATTGGCCGGCACCATATCGGCGCGGTCGAAGCGGGTGGCCGTCCAGTAGAGCCCGAACCCGCGGTCGGGCCGGTCCATATACTTTTTGAGGGCATCGACGAAGGTGCGGTGTGAGCCAACTTTGCGCACGAAAAACTCCAGCTTTGGGCTCCATGCGAGTAGCGTCAAGCGGCGCATGGTTTCCCAGTCCCGGAAACCTTGCGATTCCCCCGGCAGCTGCGCTTGTGCTGTTGCTGAGTTTGCGATCTTCCTGCCTTGTTTTATTCTGGCCAGCAGCTTGGCCCAGCGGCGGTCATGGAGCCGCTGGGCCCAAGCGGGATGGCGAAGCTCGACAGTAAACATGCGCAACGGAGGTATGTCGGAGCCAATGATGCCGACGGTCAGATCTCGTGGGTCTACTGGCTGGCCCATATCCCGCGCCAGACAAAGGAGCCGCATTATCACCGGCAGGCAATGATAGCCGCGCCGGGCTGCGAGGTGCCCTTTCGTCGCCAGAGACGCGAACCGCCTGGGGGACAGGAGATGGTATGGTGGCGCATCAAGGGCTTCGAACGAGTCTAGGTCGGAGTAGGGCTGATATTCCGCAACCGGGTCGATCGCCGGTGGCGCCGAGGCAGCCACCGCAGTCTCCTCCGCCGCACCGTCGTCGTCTGGGTTCTCCTCGACCTGTAGTTTCATTGCATCCTTCCACAAGAGGGCGAGATATCCGCAAAGGTCCAAGGCCCGATTACTCATTGGAGTTGCAGTTAAAAACCATACTGTCCTGGCCTCAAGCTTGGCGACTGCTTGATGATTGTACGTCCTGATTTGTTTCAGGGCGTGGCCCTCATCGGCCACGACCCTTGCGAAAAGTCCCCGGAGTCGGCTGGAAACGGTGTCGATGATGAGCGGTTTTTTCGCCTTTGGACCGTGGCCAAGATTTCGACCACGGTCGAACTCGCTATCCTGCAGGTCGGCGAGTACGTTGATGGCCCTCTTCTCATCCGCATCCTGTGTGTTCATCCCAATGCCGTCGTCATCCTCTTCGTCCTCGGACTCCTCACCGCGCACGCCCTCTTCGTCGCCGCCAGGAGTTCGGTTCGCCTTGGCTCGGGTTGCACGCTTTTCGGGGCCATCGGCCTTAAGGTTCAACGTCCGGGTCGACCAGGTGGCATATGTCGAGAGAATAACCACCTTCGCGGTCTTCGTGTCCTTCGGATCTAGCGCCTTAACTTTCGCTCTCAGCTCCTCGGTCGAGTCCACAATAATGTTCTTCCGTCTAAAATCGGATGTATGGGCCGAAGATCCGTGGAATAACCACAACTCGAGCACATCGCCGAAGTACTTGTAGTACTCGGACAACCACGTGTCGATCAACACGGACTGGCACAATACCAGGGTGGGCCTGAATAGCGTCTCGGGAGGTGCCGGCTGTTCCGCCGCCAGCAATATGAGGGACAGTGCCTGCACCGTCTTGCCGAGACCACAATTGTCGCCTAAGATGCCCCCCCCCACCGGGGTGCTTTCCTGGTCTAACATCCAGCTCACACCGCTTACCTGCCATTTTTTTAGCTGCACGACCTCCACATCTGATTTGCCGGGTTGTTTGAGGACCGGGTTATCCGCATCCAGCTGCAGCCGCTCGCACGCAGCGTGATAGCTGGGCGGCCGTGCCGAGAGCATCATTGTCGGGCGCGGCTCATTGTCCCCCTGCTCCCCGTCCGTGTTCTCCACCGCCTCCGACTCCACCGACTCCACCGGCTCCACCGGCTCCACCGGCTCCTGCGGCTCTTCCGATGCTCCCATCTCGGTTTGTTCGGGCCCGGTCAGCTTGGCCAGCCTGCTGGCCTCCGCCTGCGTGGTCAATGTGGTGATCATCGAGATTGACCCGTCCGATGACTCTCTGTCTGGGACGTCGGTAGACTCAGGTTCCGACAGGATGCAATATTTCCCAAACGAATCACTCAGGAGCATATGCTTTAAAAGAGACGACCTGACTGCGGCGTCCATGGGTGGACGCTCGAGGCCGGACATCTTACCGGAGTCCAGACCCTTGGAAATCATCTCCGCCACTTCCATATCACTGGCAACTGGTAACCGCTCCTCATCTAACTCCTCCGCCTCATTGTCCTCCCTCTGTGCGAGTGCTAGCATATCACTTGTTGCAAGCCCGAACAACTCCTCCGTGGTGGGCGGCCGGGAAGCGGTTTCGACCACGGTCGAAACCCCGGCCGGTCGATGGTAAGTCGGCCGCGATGCTTGGTTGCGTTGGGGATTCTTGGATGCCTTGGCGCTGCTGATCTGTTTCCAGAAGAACGCGAGTAACTTCCATCCATGTAACAAGTCGTACCGGTCGAGTCTAATATCGTTGATCGCCCGACTTCGGGGGAACAGACTGGGCTTCGTTCTGACCATCCGGATCACGTACCAAATGACAGTCACGGTGGCAAGCATCTCCGGCTTAATCTTGGCCGACGCGATGGATGGTTTTGCTGGTGCGCTGAAGATGGGTTGCAGTTCTGGGCTGTATGCAACCTCCATGACCTGCGGTTTCACGGCAAGGTGCTTCGGGAGCAAGTTGGTCTCGCCGTAGTTGGCCTTGCGGTGATTGATGTAATCGTCAATAAGTTCATGAAAATCCTCATCTGCATTGTAAAGGTCCCATAATTGTATTGTATCTTTCAAACCAAAGGCACCGGCCAGCTTTGGTGCTGACCCCTCCAAACCGTCAACAAACGCTTGATCGTACTCGATCCCCACAAATTTGCAGGGCTTAGTAGGTGCTGTCATCTGAGAGAAAAGTCGAGTTAGCCGTCTGGTATATATCAAATAACAACCGTCGATACATGGCTTTTCAACCGTGGCCAAAGTTCCTCTTCTTGGCCACGGTCGAAAAGCCCCGAGGGGTGTAGAAGCGCATACCTTGAGTTAATTGGATTTAGGAGGGACTTGATGATCTTGATGTTTAAAGAACCGACCAGTATGAGAAAAGAAAGTAGGGTAGGAGAAGGAGGGGACTAGTGAGACCGAAGAACGTGTGAGGTTCAGAAAAAGCGAGGGGAACGCTCCTGCCAGCCCGAAGAAAGGGGACAGAGCACGAAGGGTGAAAGACTGTGTGCTAGCTGCTGAGTTAGCCCAGTTTTCGACCACAGCCAGAACTGCTTTTCTGGATAACACCAATTGCACGCGTGATGACTCCCGTCATAGCAGACTCAGATATCTTACCTGTACTATCGAGAGAACTGGGAGGCATGAAGGAACGTAGGGGGTATCAAAAGAAGGAAGAAGGCGAACTCAACCTACTGAGTTCGACGAGAGATAGTTGCAGGAGGAAGAAGAAGAGAGAGGAAGAGGTGAAGGAGAAGACGAAATTTATAGCCCGCCAGAAGCGAGGAAAATAAGCGAGAGAGAGAATAAAGAACTATAGAAGTGAATATGGAAGTAAAACAACAGAAAGAAGCGGAATTACTTGGAAGCTTCCAACACCAGGCAACGAGCTCATCAGATGAGTGAATTTTGAGTGATGAGCAAGTTTCTATATCCAATATCAACAAAGCCCTGGCCACGGTCGAAAACGGCCCCCCCTTTGTATTCGAAACCTTTGCCTGTCAGATAGACCCTGGAACAAACACGACCACCCATGGAATCTGGTGCGGGCCATATATATATACCTGTGCTGCCGATTCGATGCTTCCGCTTCCTTTATATTCACACACGTGGATAGTACCTGGAGGGTCGATATCTTATTCTGTATCTAGTACAACACTGATGTCAATATCAGACCTCCACTAACTACCAGTTAGTACTCGGGCAGATCATACGCCCCAATATTATCCATCCGAGGACTGTCTATGATACAGTATGGTGTTATATAGCAGGCGCTATCCATGCTTTTCCACTGCCGTTCTCCTACATAATCCTTGGTATACTAACTGTTTTAGCATAAGTAATTAATTCACACGGCACATATTTTAATTACTTGCTAGACTACTGCTCCTTTATAGCTCCTGGCCCCCCTCCAGGTATGGCCAGTCTATATGCTCGGACCAGTTTTGGTACGGTGGAGCTGGATTTCGACCGCGGTCAGAAGACTGTCTTTGGCCACGGTCGAAATAGACACCTGCTCCCTTACTGCTGCACTGCATTGTATTTAGTATAGATTAAATCAAGCCATATATTATTATAAATTATTAAGCAGTAGTTCACCCAGCAGCTCAACCAGTACTCACAGGTCCGGTGGGTGTTTTGACCCGAAAAAGGTAGTTGGTCTGCAGTAGAGCTTGGATTGGCACCTTGACATGATGCTTATCTTGTTTCGTACCCCCTTGCACACAATGTACTTTATTAACATGCCGCCTTATTGTCTGGAGAGAGCATGAAAGGTAACCGCAGCCCTTGAATATACAAACCTTTCCTTCATGCACCGGCAGCTCCACAAAGGGCTCCTGTAGTGGACCCTGCCTGAGCTGAGCATGTACAGTCTGCATCCAGGCTATCTCCAAACCAGTTAATTCCTCCTGAACTGCCGCGCCGATGCTCTTTGAACGCACGTGCCCCCGCGCGTGCTGTACTTGATCACCGCCCTTGACTGCAGCTTTACATTCCCGGCATAGAAGTAGCTTCCACTCCGGATAGTAGCTCAGGACATCCCACACTGTCCCATATACGGTGCCGGTGTCCCGAGGTGCGCATGTGGGCGAGGACTGTGGCTTTGCCAGCTTTGGTGTTGGATTGCCTTTGGTTACCGACGGGCGTGATCTCACGGGCCTGCCTGGTTTCGAAGGAGGGACCGTATCTGGTACCTTTGCCAGGATAAACTCATGCCATGCCTGGGATGCAGCCAGGAAAGCCTCAAGGCGCTCCAGAGTCAAACCTTTTGGCATGTCCTTATCAATTGCATACACCTGGCGGTGGACTGCAGTCTTGTGACCAGCCTGGTGTGCAAAGATACTCTCCAACAACTTTGCAATGGCCTCGGCATTTTTAGTGCCTGTCTGCACCTGTAGATGCCTCTTTGCCACCGCTATTGCGATGTGTCGGTAAACCAAGGTTGTCAGTGGGATCCCCAGCCCCTCCAAGCTGAGTTGGCGTAGCCAAGGTGTAATCTGCCCCCGTATCTTCCCTGGCCGTCTGCCAGGTAACTTGAACAAGTAACAATGATCATTCCCCCCCGGACGCCCACCCGCTGCACCAACCGGGCCGTTCAACTGCCCAACCAGTATATCCTCCTGTAGTGATATAACCAGCGGGTGTATATATATAAGATACTGCACCACTATATCACTGATCACCGGGAGGAGAAAGTGGACATTCTTCTCAGTGGACTCGGTGCGGTCGCGTGTTTTCGGATCAGTGGTAACCACCATCACCATCTGACCCAGGAGATAGATATTCCGTGCAACAGACCGCCGATTCCGCCAGGTAATCGACAGCAGCTCCTTCTCCCGACAGGGGACACCCCATGTTAACTGAATAACCACTGCCAGCCGCTCTAGGAACTGGCGGACGCACTTGAGATATTCCAGTATGGGTGCCTTATGCCACGTCTTCCCATCAAACAAAGCCTCATCCCCCGAGTGCTGTGCACCGCAGTATCCTAGCATCGGCTTACACGTATTTAAGTCAGGCCTGAGACTTAGAAAGGAAAAACCCGCAGAGGTCTCATGGAAAGAGTCCGCCAGATGGCCTACCCGTATTGTAGGCTGCATGCCACGGAGGATATCCTGGTGAAAGATAGTCTCGGTGGTGTGTATGAGACCCTGCACCCAGCGGCGAAAGGTCGCCATGCTAAGACCGTCCAGTGGTAGACTGGTATGGTGAATCACCTGGGACTCCTTCGACCACATGATATTCGGGGGACGCGTCTCACGACGGGTGATTGCCATCCCCTTTGCAAGCAAACGGGTTAGCTCAAGGATAGGTGTAAACTGGTCTTCACCAGCAAAGACCGACACCACAACCTTCGCACGCCCGATCTGGTCAGGGAAATGTGTGAAGGGCTGGATGTCGATGAGATAGGAATACGGAGTCCGCGGCAGTGCATACTCCAACAGGAGTACCCTGCTCACCCAGAGCATCGCCGCCAACTTGGAGGTGTATGTATATGGTGACTCCAACCTCCAGTCTCCGGGGTGGATCCCCAGGATTGCCGCGTAGCACACCAGCGAGCTGTGAAACTTGTTACCAGTCATGTAGATAGACTGCGAGGCCAGCGCTGTAATACACAGGTCGAAAACGGCCTCCTTTAACCACCGCTGGCCCGCGGGCGGTAAATCAGAGACACGGAGTTCAGCCTGTCTGCTCGACTCCTGTACCGAAACAGAGGACATCAACACATCAGGATGGTCAGGTATGTCAAACTCAGATCCAGAGTCGCTAAGGTCGGAGATAGCATCCCTTTCTGCGCGCCAGGGACTGTCAGATTCCGAATCAGTGGAGTCCCCGGACATGGAGTTGTCAGAACTGGAAGACACCACGGAAGCAGAGTCATCTCCAGAGGCTGATCCGGTAGAGGTAATATCTTCAGTTGGACTCCAATTGCTCCCAGTCTCTCCATCAGTGCTAGACCCAGACCCGACACCACACCCTTTGTCCGGGATGGTGAGGCCTCCAGCATTGCAGTGTAGGTGTTGATTTTGACCACGGCCAACATTCTGACCACGGTCGAAACGCTTCCTGCGAGCCAACGGTCGTGATTGACCTCTCATCATCCTCTGCCGCTTTATACCACATCGGCTTTCCACTGATGAAAGGCTCGGGTTTCTCCTTCTCCGAGTACCGGCGGGGATGGATGAGGGGACCACGACAGACTCCATGACACTTGTACCATCTTGCGGGGTCCTGTTGGAACTGGATGGCAGACCATCCTCATTAATTTCTTCAGCCAAAGATTGAAAGTGCTGTTGAGCGGCATGGATCCTCCGAATGTGGTTGGGGTGGTTAAGCTGTGGACAGGTAGCCCCTTGTCCGACTTTAACAGTGGAGTCACGTTCCACCTGGGATGTGAGAAAATCCCAGATAACCTCTATCAAATATCTTTCCTGTTTATCCAAATTCAACCGCAGGTGCCTCTCCTGATCGGGGACTGCCAGGCGCGAGCTCCGAAAAACAAGAATAAGAAATCGCCTCCAAATGCCACAGTACTTCTTTACTGTCTCGGGCAATGGCAGGCCAACTGGACGGTTACCAGCACCTCCATACCGCTTAGTACCGAACACCTCCCTGATCCTGTCGTGTGTTTCCCGTAAGGTTGCCAGGCACCGGTCAAACACCTGATCAAATGCCTCACAGACCAAGTAGAGGATCTGGTCGTTCGTATTATATGTCGACCATCTCTCAGGGTATTGATCTCTATTCACCCCCTCCCAGTAAACTTCAAGCTGCGGCAGCTGCTGAGGGGATCCTGGTGGAAGGGTTGCAGCATGCAGGCCTGGAAGCAAGCAACCATCGAGATGTTGCAGCCATCCAGTAGCTTGGACCCAGGGTGATTGTTGAGCATTCTCCATTTCCATATCAAGTACGGCCTCGGTTGCCAACACAGAGTCGGACATGTTATTTTGCCGAACAGCCTCTTGCTGTAATACATCAGAAAACCGCTGCGTGTATCCAGTCGAGGGTGTACACGGATCATGCAGAACACGATGCCGGACAACTGGTGTTCCTGGCATAACTGGTCCCTGAACCATAGGGACAGTATCCATGGGTCGACCCGAGGCATATGCTGGCGGGCTCGATGGTATTATGACAGAGCTCCTGATCTAATTAGATACTACTACCACCAGAATAAGGGGATGTAAGGTAGGTTATCTAAGTTACCTCTCATTCATACTGTCAGCACAGTCTTCTGTACTAATGTACGCTGACGCGATCCCCCCCTCATGCCCAGCTTCCGTGTCACGGGAAGCCGCGGTATCCTTCACCACCTGACCCAGTTGTGGTGATTGGCACGGCGATGTTTGAACCCTTCCGACTGTAGTTAAATGCTGACTATCTGGCAACATGACCTGCATGCGCGACAAGGTGTCCAATCCTGGGTGATCACTTTCGACCGTGGCCGAAACCTGACTATCTGGGACAACCGACTGAGGCTGTGACGAGGTATCTGGTCCTTTTGCGACCGTGGTCGAAACCTGACTATCCGGTACAACTGACTGAGGCTGTGACGAGGTACCTGGTCCTCTTGCGACCGTGGCCGAAACCTGACTATCTGGGACAACCGACCGAGGCAGCGATGAGGTACCTAGATCGGTTTCGACCACGGTTGAAACCTGACTGTCTGGTACTGCCGGGAGGGACGAGTGGCCTGGTGCTGTTGGATTGTTTTCGGCCATGGTCGAAACCCAACCGTCAGATCTCATACCGACCGAAACTCTAGTACTGTCCATATTTACTGTTATTTCAGTCGGACTCTCATGTGCTGCATTTAGTTCAGACACAATCCAGAAACGGCGTTTCTTCTGGTTTTTAAACCAACACTGCACCTTAACATGGGTAAGTACCTGGGTTGACTGCGAATGGCGTTGTCGATGATGCTTCAATGTCCAGTCCCATGAAGTTGAAATAAACTCGCAGTGTCCGCACGCCCAACCATGGATAACTGGTAGATGCTTGACAGGTATCTGCTCTGGGGGCACCGGGAACGACTCATAGTCCTGATGGACTGGTATATTGCATGTTTTAATCCTCTCGAGCAGTTTTAAACGCTCGTCCCTTGTAAGTGCTGGATGGTGGTCACGAAGATGTCGTGTAATACTAGTTCCAGGAACTCCAGTACCACATCCCAGGCAGATAATAGCATGGTTGGTCAAGTCAATCATTAAAATATGTACAGTATCAGCAGACATTGTTATTGCAAAGATTAGAGTAGAGATAAACTAGTTAACAAGCAGAAAGGGGGATTTTTAGGAAGTCAGGGGGAATTTATGACTAATAAAGTTTTTAAAGTTTAATAGTTTTCTTATCTACTATATACTACTATATTTAGCCTAGTTTAAAATATATAGAATTATAGATTATTCCTGCTATTATTACTAAAAAAAATATAATTAACTAAGATTAAATAAATTTCTATAATAAATAAAAATACTAAATAAACTATTAATATTTTTATAATTATAACTATTATCTAATAGTAGAATAATATTTAATAGAATAATTAGACTATTCTAATTTTAATAATGCTTAATAAAATATTATCTAGTAAATAAATTATATAATACTATAGTATATTATTTTTATTAAGATAATTTATATAAAAGTAAACTAGATATTATATTATCTACTAATAATATATAAAAACCTAGATTAAATCTAGAAGTATATATAAATATAATAGTAAGTATTATACTTTATTATATATATATATATATATAAACTAGCTAGCTAAAAAAATATTATAAATTATTAGAATTTAATTTAAGACCTTAGCTATAGATTTTAAAGCTTTAAGCTAAGCTCTAATTATTTTAGATTATTAATTCTTATAATAAGTAGATTTTATAGATTTATATATAAGCTAGTAAAGATTATATAAAGATTATTAAAAAAGTTACTAGCTAAAAATAATCTTAAAATAAGATTAGAATTACTAGCTATTTTATAAAATAGACTATTTAATTTTAGCTAAGTAGATATTTAAGGGTTTAGGGTTAGGGTTTAGGGTTAGGGTTAGGGTTAGGGTTAGGGTTAGGGTTAGGGTTAGGGTT
>MU628542.1:0-74650 GCA_025688805.1 Aspergillus egyptiacus | reverse complement strand
TATAAGAATAGTAAGTTAATAAAAATTTATATTTTCTTTATATATAAAGTACTAATTATCTAAAGATTTATAAGATAGTCTATTATTACTAATAGTTCTACTTTAATAGAATTTATTATATAAAATATAATTATAAAAAAGACTTTATAGCTCTACAGGCTATATATAGTACTTAAATTTAAAATTAAAATTCTAATAATTATCTATACTAATTCCTGAAATATATTAAAATTAGTAAATAAATTAAAATACTTACTAGAATATTATTAAATTAATATTAGATACTAGTTTATTAAGAATATTATTACTAATAATATAGTAAGATTTAAAAAGATTAATAGTTAGAATAATATTATTAATAGCCTTACTAAGATACTACTAGAGATATTATTTATTAAATTTATTAAGAAATTAAGACTTTAAAAATTTACTAAGAATATTAAAGAAGATATTAAATTAGAGAAGAAGATTTAAAAATACTAGAAAATCTATATAATTTATATTTTATATATATTTAAATAGCTTTATAGTGCTATAAAGGTAGTATTAGCAAGTCTAACTAGGTTTAGTACCTTAGTTATGTAATATACTATAAGGTCAAAGACCTTACCCTGCTATTATTTGTAGCTTCCTTCAAGATAGTAAAATTCTATGAGATTTCATTGCTCCAACAATTTATAGTAAATAATAAGTAATAGCTTCAGCAAACCTGGATATTAACTAGAATATACTACTAAATTATTAATAATAAAATATATATTATTCTTTAGAGGTCTATATGGTTGCTAATAATGTAAAGGTTAGTTACTTAAGGCAAAGATAGCTAGAGGCAGCAAAATAAATATAGAGGCAAGCTGAGCAACATGAGGTAAGCAAAGCCTAACATAAAATACTTAGAACTATAAATAATAGAGAATATTTAGAATAGTATAAAGAATAATATTATAACAAGAATAAAATAAATTATTTGATCTTCTAAGATTAAGCTATCTAGTTAACTTATAAGCCTACTCTGGCCCCCGAGGGGATCATTGCAATACCTGAGGCACCCACCCTGACATTCTGACACTGCTGAGCAGCTTATCGCAATCAAGTATATTTCCATATATAATAGAGAGAATCCCTCTCTATCTTTTAGACCTCCACAAATACCCCCATTCACTTGAGGAAATGGCAGAACAAACTTCCAGTTCCAGTCTCTGCTTTTACTGTACTGTTGCTGGTGATCATGTACAGTGCCATGACACCAAACTTCAACAGCATTATTCTATTCAAACAGAAGATATACTCTGCATATACCCTAGCAGTGAGCGTGCATGTACACATTCAATGCTCTTCCTCCAAAAGGACACTGGCTCATCAGATGCCCCGCCGAAGCTTGCAAGAGTGTATATCAAAAATGTCCCATCAACACTTCTCTCAAGCCACTTAATCACAGAAATGCCCAATCATCTCTGCAACCCAAGTGATAATCATACGAGAGTGCATGTTATCATATCAACTGCTTCTGGGATGGGAACGGCGAAATCAATCTATAGCCGTATTTTGAAAAAACTCTTCTTTTACACTGGCCTAACACAGTATGAAGTTCATGAGACACGGTCAGCCCAAACCATCACCGAACTCTGCCGCTCATTATTCATCCCCCAGGCCGAAGCCGGGATTCAGCAGACTATCGTTCTCTTGTCAGGAGACGGGGGCCTTTGCGACATCATCGATGCGTTTTACAGTGCTTCAAAAGAGATCCTTACCACACCCGACGTTGCTCTTATCCCAGCCGGCACTGGAAACGCCATGGCGAGTAGCATAGGATTGTTGGCTCAGCCCACAGCCGCCCTAACGGCGTTACTGCGGGGGAAGCCGACTCCCGTGCCCGTCTTTGTTGCTAAATTCTCACATGGCGCGAGAACCATCGAGAACGGCCAAATTCGCAATACCGGTGCAGCTGAACCATCTTTGACAATATATGGCGGTGTTGTTGCCAGTTGGGGTATACACGCTGCACTAGTCGCTGATAGTGATACCGCTGCGTATCGAAAATTCGGCGCCGATAGATTTAAAATGGCAGCGAAAGAGCTACTTTTCCCGTCAGACGGCAGCTCAACGCACAAGTACAGCGGAACGATTACCTTGTTCAAAAAAGACAACCAACGAAATATTGAACGCGAGAAAGTCCTGCAGCCGAAAGATCACATGTATGTGCTGGCAACACTAGTGTCAAAACTTGAAAAGGATTTCATGATTTCCCCTGAGTCCAAGGCCCTAGATGGCTCCTTGAGAATGGTACGTTTCGGCCCAATGCCACCGCAACAGGCAATGCAGGTGATATCTTCCGCATATGAGCACGGTCGCCACGTTCAGGACGATAATGTCATGTACTCCGAAATTGAAGGATACAGGATTGACTTCCATGAAGCTGACGAAAGATGGAGGCGCGTGTGTATTGATGGTAGAGTCGTTGTCGTCAAGGATGGTAGTTGGATGCAAGTGCACAAAGAGAAGAGAAAGTTGGTGAACATCCTTTTTTCAGAATTCTAGCATTAGCTGGAGTAGACTTGAAATTGCAGATTTTAGCACTGGGTTAACTGCAAACACCATACCAAGTTTCGGACAATGGAGAGTATCTACCACGTACTATGGCACTACTATTCCTCCGGATTTGTACATATAGATATGTACTGATGGCTCCACCACGTATGTAATCACAATTCTTACTCCCGGAGTCCGAAGTAGGTATACACTCGAACTAGGTGTCTACTACGTAATAGGACTATCTGGGCCAAACTCTAGGTAGTTTAATTCACTTGTCAACCTGAGCTGAGCCAGCCAACTTGTTCAACATGATCAGATTATTGTCTGCATATGCCGTAGCAACTACATAAAATGTGTTAATCTGTTCCGGGAATAAACCCAAAGAGCCCAGATAATAATATATCCACTTACCTTATTATTATTTTCAATGAGCATATCAGCCCGTGGGGTTTGAAATGGCATTAATGGCACCTCTCGGCTATTCTCTTCTTGTCCAATCATAATGTGTGAATTCAAATCCACCAAACCCCACGGAGTACCTACGTAGGTACATAAGGTAATGGATTCCTCGTCACTTTGTCTACTTTCTCGACTCCGTATACCTATATTAGTGGAAGACGAACTGTCTGTTCGACGAGAAAAAGCCTCTGAATTCTTTTCCCAGTCAGTAACTACGATCACCCGCATGTGTACCCGGTCGCAACGACACATCTGAAAAGAAAAGTACCGAGGCGACAGACAATCCAATTCGAAATTCGATCGTACTATCAACCAACAACTTTACGGATTGCCATAACTATGTCCTTTTCGAATCTGGTTTCTGATCTTGCGCTGAGAGACACTTATGATGACCGACACTCTCAAGTTTCCAATGCGCGGTCTCAAATCACTGCTCGATCATGCACCAGTACGGCCGCCACGAGTGTCAGCATTTCTGGTGATATTTCGAGTCAGCTTCATTCCGGCTACAGTCATCCCCTCAGCAGGTCATGGCAGGCAGAGAGACAATTGACCAAGGTTTGTAATATTCAATCGTCGAAAATTCCTATCCATCTTGGTTGCTCTGGATATCTGTACTTGGAAAGCCAGCTCCTGACACAGCGCTAGGAAATGCTAATCTACCCGCTATTCATTACTGACAATCCAGATGAAGAGACACCAATTCCTTCATTGCCTAATCAGCATCGTCGCGGATTAAATCGGTTAGTACCGTTTTTGCGGCCCTTAGTCAAGAAGGGACTCCGCTCTGTCATATTATTCGGTGTTCCCCTTCATCCTTCCGCAAAGGATGCTCTGGGGACATCCGCGGATGATCCAGCTGGCCCCGTTATTCAAGCCATTCGCCTCCTTCGATCACGTTTCCCCGAGCTGTACATCGTAACCGACGTGTGTCTCTGCGAGTACACCTCCCATGGCCATTGCGGGATACTCCGGGAAGATGGCACACTCGATAACACGCAGTCCGTTGATCGCATCTCAGATGTCGCCTTGGCGTATGCTGCTGCCGGAGCCCATTGCGTTGCGCCGTCTGACATGAACGACGGGAGAGTCCGTGCGATCAAATTGAAATTGATCGAAGCCGGCCTGGCCCACCGTGTGCTCCTAATGTCTTACAGTGCCAAGTTCAGCGGTTGTCTCTATGGCCCTTTTCGCGATGCGGCTGGTTCCTGCCCATCATTTGGAGACCGTAGATGCTATCAACTTCCGCCGGGTGGACGTGGACTTGCAAGAAGGGCTATTCAGAGAGATATTGGCGAGGGTGCGGATATTATCATGGTGAAGCCAGCGAGCAGCTACTTAGATATAATAAGGGATGCAAAGGAACTGGCAAAAGATCTTCCGGTCGCTGCCTACCAGGTCAGCGGTGAGTACGCAATGATACATGCTGGAGCTAAGGCTGGAGTTTTCGATCTGAAGTCGATGGCTTTTGAGAGTGCAGAAGGAATTCTTAGGGCTGGTGCCGGAATCATAGTGAGCTACTTTGTGCCGGAATTCCTAGACTGGCTCTAGTTCAATGTCTCAGGGCCGTCAATGTTTCTTTGTCGATTAGATCATGAAGATCACACGGGGTTTAGAAAACTTCTACCCATGTCGCAGGCTGGTGCGGTATTTTACCCAAGCACCGCTTGAATAACAGCCTATTTGTTGTAAATGACTCGTTTTCTGCTAATAGTCACATCAGCTTGGTTCCTTCGCGGCGGACGTTGTGAGAGAGATGCTAAAACCCTATTGGAAGCAAATAAAACGCACAGTGTTACCACCCAGTCCTTCCAGAGAACTGAGGCAAAGCTGTAAAAGGAAATGAAATTAACTGTAAGACAAGCATAATATGCACACAGCCCTTGTTGTTCTGAACCAGTCAGATATATTATATAGCCAATAGAGCAAACAACAAAGATATAGGTAACAACAACTCCAGCACTGTGGAAGAGCCCGTGGCGCAGAAATACAGGGCAGCAGCCAGGATATGCCAAAAAAGGGACAACCCGAGATCGACTGTTTGAACCGGGAAGTTAAGCTTGATAAATCAAGTCAGGCGGTATCCTGTATTGGCATGATTTCTTACATGTAACTTGGTTTCAGACCCTGGAAACCATACGCGACGATATCGGACTTGACTACTTCCCCGGGAGCAACATATGCGCCGCGCCGGAGACGGACCCCTGGATAGATAGTGCAGCCAGCACCGACATAACAGTCTTCCTCGATCGTGACAGGCCGGCCTTGGTAGCGGCTTTGTGCGCCTTTCCTTTCCTGCATATTTGCATGAGCCATTGAGGTGAGAATAGTTACTCTCGGGCCGACCCAGGTATGGGCTCCAATAGTGATTGGGCAGTCGTCAATAAAAAGACAACTCTCAGATATCATGACGTCTTCGCCAATATGGATGTTATATCCGTAATGACAGCAGAATGGGGCTTCTACCACAGCACCTTGGCCAATAGAGCCTGTAGGCCTGGGAGACGTGACACCTGAAGGTGGATTGGCAGAGGGCTGAGGTACCAGGATCTCCCTCAAGAGGCGTGTTTGCTCCTTCGTGCTAAGCCCTGAAACAGGGTTGCAGGCGTTGTTGAACCGCCAAAGAGCAGTTTTACACCGTTCCCTCTCCTCAAGAAGGTGAATGTCGAAAGGCCTGTAAAGGTCACCACGTAACATCTTGTCCTTTTCCGTATCCTCATTGGAGACCGCGCGGCTAGATAACTGGTGTTCGATACTTAAAGCCATCCTTGCCTGCGCTTGGGGAGTGTTCGTGTCAATACCACTAGTGTGGACCGGTCGCTGATCGATTCCACTCTGGTAAAGAGGCACATTCGGTTTCGTATGAGTTCCGTGAGGGAGTTCCCTTATCGGAGGAACGAGTGGATAATCAGTCTTGGAATGGCCTTCGCGTGACAATTCGTGAATTGATGGAACTTCTCGATATTCTGATTTCGCCAATGGATCTGTGATATAAGCCGGATGGCTGGCGCTTGGCCAGGTCCGCTTTGACCATGTCCCTCGACCAGATCCTACACCTGTAGGGCTCGCGCTGAAGTGGTTTGCGGAGCGGTTGTCATCATCCATAACCATCGGTCGCATTTTCCCCGGATCCACGGGCTCTGTTAGGGCTTGTTGCCGATCATGCTGGTTAATTTCGTGCACATACTGACCACTAATATCTGGATAGCCTTCCTTGGACTGCAAAGGTACTGGCGTCTTTGCCGTGGACGGCTTTTGCCATGTGCTCCTAGATGAATATCCCTCACAAATAAAGCCCCCTCTAAGACAATTATTGCCTGTAGGATAAATCAGAGTCTTTGGTTACTTAAATCAATATGAACAGGGCATAAGCTTCCGCGAACTTACAGGCTGGATGCTGTTCATCGCATTTCTTCTTCCGTCGCCGGCAAGTCATGCAGCCAGTCTTGGTTCTGTTGCTGAAAACGCGCTTCCTTTTGGGAGCGACTTGCACCGCGCCCTGAGAGCGATCGTGCGGAAAGGATGGCGCTGGGGTGTGTTCACATGGCGCTGGGCCTTCGGTGGGCCGATTTATGCCATCCCAGTTTTTCTGAGCGACCTCAGAACCTTGCGCTTCACGTTGGAGTGCCTCCGCTAGTTGAGCATCTGATGCGTCGATCTGCTGGGCCCGCTGGGCATGATTAACCAACTGGGCATCATAGTCCGGCCAACTAGCGTTAGTGGACGATGTCCTCGTGTCCTCTCCGTCATCCGGTCTGATATGTATCTGGGGAGAAGGCCGTCTAGACTCAGCATCGCTTGAATAGTTCATAGCTCCATTCGAATTAGGTCTCTGCGGAGAATGCTCTACTGCGACATCTTCGGGTTCGGCGGGGCTCCTTGGGCCCCGATGTCCTTGCGAATTATCGTCTTGTCCATGCGATTCTGACCTTTTCCTTTTGGGGCGGCAGGCTGGAGCAGGAGCACCGCGGGACGCAGATCGTTGTGACTGTTGCTCGTCTAGATCATTTCCAGGCGTCTCGCTCTCCTTTGGTCTCTCCCCTTGTCGGTTTGGCGGATCATACCCGCCCCGCGGCCAAGTTTCGAGAACCTCCCGATTTTCTCCATTGCTTGAATTGCCACTAAATGCCGGCAAGGGCCCAGTTGAGAGATACTCTCTCCCATTCACCGGGGTAAACCGTGAGGGGCTATGATCTACCTTAGACTCTTTCTCAGACTCGTGATCATTCATCGCCGACGGAGACGCGACTGCGGTCATGGTCGTGTTTGAAACGAAGAGCGGGTGGTGTCGGTTTGCGACCCCAGTCAAGCTTCTGCGAAGACGCGATTGAAACCGCTTTTAAGACCTCGCGGGTGCTGAGCAATTGCAGATCGGTCGGTGAGTCTGCGAATTCTGGCACCGGTAATCTATCATATAACGACGCGAAAGCAGATAGTAGATCAAACCGACTTGTCAATCAGTAGCGTGGTATATGATGTATACTGGGGCCGTGAGCGAGCGTAGGGCGCAAGCCGTAGTGGGGTCGAAACATGCGCTATATGTTGGCGTACACAACGCGGAAGAAGGTCTGGAATAATTGATTTAGGATTGTGATATAATGTGATGTACGTCTAACGACAGGGCCGCGAATGGTATAGCTGTAGGATATTGATGTCCAAAAATGTCGGTATATAAGGGAGTTTAACGTGGAGAAAGAGCCGAGATAGGAGAGAAGTATACAGCTCCTAATGCGGGTGTCTGACGGCCAAAGCGAGAGATGACGACGGCTGAAGCTGGGTTAACGAGGGTAGATTGTCCTTGACCTCTCACTGGCAAAGAATACGGGATAGTACATCCAACCCTCGAGAAACCAGCGCCGGAAAGGAGAGAAGGGGGGAGGGGGCTTGTGAGAGGAGATGGGGAAGGGAATCAGAACGTTATGGTTGTACTGGGAGTGGAGGGAAGAAGGATAAGCGATAGCATGAATTCCCAGCGAGTAGCATGTCAGGACGAGGACATTTTATTATTTAATTCTAGCTCGAACCTTTGCCGCCTGTCTTCGGCAGTCCACGAGAGACTACGGGCTCAACGCTGGGAGGGAGATCCAATGGTAACCAGGATAGGATCCCCGCTATCCTTCCAGAGAGAAAGGGAGGCCGGAGGTCTGAAAAAGAAAATAAAAGCGAACGAACTTTCGAAGTTGAACTTGACCAGGGGTAGTCGTGCAAACGGACCAAGCAAGATGAAGAGATGCGGCTGCCAGCTGGCTGACGAGGACTTGAGCATGGGCTATTGGCGCGCGATCAGCCCTGGCCGCGCGAAGCAATGATTCCAAGGTCCATTCTGGTTGGCTACACCACTTCCTTTGGTTGGTCGGGTCCAGTGATGGCGCGCTCAGGCGACACGCCACTTCAAAAGGGAGGATCTGACGCTCTCTGCCCATATCCGCGAGGGAAGTGCGGCACAGCAGCAGGTTGAAACAACGCGCGCACATCGACCAACCAACTCAATATGATTCCCCATTGGCGCCAGGGAGCAGTTAGGGAAATAATCATGGCGACCCGACTTCGGAAGGTTGTGCATTCGCACAGCCCCAAAGAAGTCCTCTGCGGCCCCCGTGACCTGGCGCGACAAACCATTTCTCATTAATCAAGATTTTTATTAGCTTGCTTGAATACTTATTTAAACATTTATTTGATCCCAACTACCTGAGCCTGTTTAATCTAGAGTGTGTAAGTATAATAAGTCATGAATGCACAGTACTTATCTATAGTAGGTAGGTAACCTTCTGTGAAAAGCGCCTGGGGCAACCAGAAGTATTACCTAGACTGACACACACCCCCATGAGCGTGAGCGTAGCTTGTACTTCTCAAGTTGATAAACACCCGATGCTTGTGCACGGGTATGTAGGTGAATTTCCAGATAAATTCCCCCATTTTCATTGGCTGGGTACCAGACTATTGAACTTCAAAAACTTGAGCCTTCTGAGAACTCAGCACAGTCTGCCTTGGTCTCTGTAATTGTATTCTTCTCTTACTGCCGCCGGCGCCGAAGAGCTGCTGACTAAGAACTTTGGGCTGGAGATACGTCCGGTCCGATAGACGTCGAGAGAAGTCACAACACATCTCACCGCCAGCGGGCCCAGTAGCACTTCCATGAATCTTCCTTGAGATCCTCAAACTTGGTTCCAAGTCCTGACCTGGACAGCTCAGAGCCGTGACCATACGCAATCCACCCCAATCATTTTGCAGCACTGAGATTACCTAGTAACAAATACCTCCTCCCTGCTCTCAAGGAGCTCTCCTTTATCCTTGCCGCTGGCAAACCCCTCCAAACAAGCCGTTAATTACCCCGCCAAACATCCCACGCTTTTGGACCGCCATACACCGGATGCCCATAACCTTCGCGGTGACTTCGAGGGTTTCGCGAAGTTCAATCACCTCATATTTGTTATAGAGCCGTGCCGCTTCCAAGTGAATTGCGCTCTCTTCCACTTGATCCTGCGGCGAGATGTCGGTCTCTATACAGGAGTTGGACAGTACTGTCCGAGCTTTCTACGAAGGCAAAGGCGACTTGGTAGGTAGTCCTGAAAGTGGCCAAAGCGAATCTTTACTAATTATCCCGTGCTTGAAGCAAAAGCAAGCCCAGCAGACCTTAACTGAAGTGAGCTTCTACCACCGACATGATGCGGAGGAAGAATCAGCCTGACCCTCGAATCTTTAGTTCAAGCAAAATCCGGATGCCTGGTTAATCGTAGGGAATATCCTTCAGGAGTCAACGTACCCCCAGACAAAATGTGCGCCTATCTTCGCTTTATATCACTGGTTGTGTTGCTGATGATGGCAGATCTCGCTCTTCAAGTACTTGACGATGTGATAATGACACGATGGAAGGTCTTACCGAGGGAGCAATGCCTGGGTGAGTCTCCAGGAGATACTGGTCACACCGAACTCAATCTGACTCGTGTTAGGGATCCGCAATTTCATCGTTAATTTTATCATCGAGAACTCGAAGTCTGAGGAGAAGCTAAGGAGCGAACGAGCGTTCTTGAACAAGCTCAATCTCGTGCTCGTCTCTATATTGAAGCAAGAATGGCCACACAACTGGCCAACGTTCATTAACGAAATCGTTTCATCCTGCCACACCAGTCTCTCTATCTGTGAAAACAACATGGCGATCCTTCGACTGCTCTCCGAAGAGGTGTTTGATTTCTCCCAGGATCAGATGACGTCTGTGAAAGCAAGGAACCTGAAGACTTCGATGACACAAGAATTCTCGTCCATCTTTCAGCTGTGCTCTGAGGTTCTGAATACCGCAAACCAACCCAGCCTGATCAAATCAACGCTAGAGACTCTTCTCCGCTTTTTGAACTGGATTCCCCTGGGATATATCTTCGAGACGCCGGTCATAAATACCTTATTGACGCGGTTCCTGGATGTCCCTGAGTTTCGTAATGTGACTCTCAAATGCCTCACGGAGATTGGCGGACTGCAAATTGGAAACCCCTACAACTATGATGAGAGGCTCATTCACATGTTTACGGAAACTTTGACTACGGTATCAAAGATAATCCCATTGTCCATGGATCTGAAGCAGACTTATGCCAAGAGCAACTCAAGAGATCAAGAGTTTGTGCTCAACTTGGCACTATTCCTGTGCAGCTTCTTCAGCGCTCACCTCAATGTAAGTTCTTGGCGCCAAACCTATCCCCGGTCTTATTGATAGGGACGCTAAACCATATCAGCTCGTCGAGAAGTTGCCTAATCGGGACTACCTCACGCATGCCCATTTCTACCTTATCCGGATCAGCCAAATAGATGACAGGGAGGTCTTCAAAATTTGCCTAGAGTATTGGACAAGGTTGGTGCAAGAGCTATATGAAGAAATGCAGGCGCTTCCCATCACGGACATAAACCCCTTGGTGAGCATGGGCGTGAGTGGTCTCTCCAACGGAGGTGCGCCACATCCGAGCACTCTTGCCAACTATCCTCTCCGCAAACACAAATACGAGGAAGTCCTGTCTAGCTTGCGCACTGTTATGATTGAAAAGATGGTGCGACCAGAAGAAGTTCTGATTGTTGAAAACGAAGAGGGCGAGATCATACGCGAGTTCGTCAAAGAAAGCGACACGATTCAGCTGTACAAGACGATCCGCGAATGCCTAGTGTACCTCACACATTTAGACGTTGTTGACACGGAGAACATCATGATTGAGAAGCTGGCCAAGCAGGTTGATGGTACCGAGTGGTCTTGGGCAAACTGCAACACACTTTGTTGGGCCATTGGATCCATCTCTGGGGCCATGAATGAAGAGACCGAGAAGCGATTCCTGGTCACTGTTATTAAGGACCTTCTCGGCCTCACGGAAATGAAACGAGGCAAGGACAACAAGGCTGTCGTGGCAAGTAATATCATGTATATTGTGGGACAATATCCACGATTTCTGAAAGCCCACTGGAAGTTCCTCAAGACGGTAGTCAACAAACTATTCGAATTCATGCATGAGACGCATGAAGGTAAGTTATCCAGTGCCCCTTGCGTGCATCCACGGCTAACAGCAAAGCAGGTGTTCAGGACATGGCTTGTGACACGTTTATTAAGATCGCGAACAAGTGCCGAAGACACTTTGTTGCTCTTCAACCAGGGGAGAATGAGCCATTCATCGAAGAGATTGTTCGTAATATGCGCAAGATCACCTGCGATCTCTCGCCTCAACAGGTCCATACCTTCTATGAGGCCTGTGGTTACATGATTTCTGCCCAGGGGCAAAAGAGTCTCCAAGACCGGTTGATCGAAAACCTGATGTCCTTGCCTAATTCCGCCTGGGATACCATCATCGCACAGGCTAACCAAGATCCGTCGATTCTTCAAGACGGGGAAACGATCAAAATCGTTGGCAACATTATGAAGACCAATGTCGCCGCTTGCTCTTCCATTGGCACCTATTTCTACTCACAGTTGGGACGCATCTACCATGATATGCTGAATATGTATCGGGCATCCAGTCAACTAATAAACGATGCTGTTGCACGTGACGGTAAGTTATACATGTCATGTCATCCCCAATCGAATTTCTGCGGCATCTGCCAATTATTCCCCCCCCGCGCCACCCCCGACGCGTTCGACTGCTTGTTAACGTGTTCTTTAGGTGATATCGCAACCAAGACTCCGAAAGTCAGGGGGCTTCGAACAATCAAGAGAGAAATACTGAAACTTATAGATACATATGTGCAGAAAGCAGATGATTTGGAGATGGTCAACGCGAACGTGGTACCCCCCCTTCTTGAAGCAGTGCTCCTGGATTACAACCGGAACGTCCCCAACGCTCGCGAATCGGAGGTTCTGAATGCCATGACAACTGTAATCCAGAAATTGCATGTGAGTCAACCACCTGTCTACCCCTCAGCCTTCAAATGTTCCGAGTGCGTACTGACTTGATCTCTCAGAATCTGATGGAGGACAAGGTACCATTGATCATGGAGAGCGTTTTCGAATGCACCTTGGAGATGATCAACAAGGATTTTCATGAGTTTCCCGACCACAGGATTCAGTTCTTCAAGCTGCTTCAAGCAATTAACCTGTACTGTTTCCCGGCCTTGCTGAAACTTGATGCCACACAATTCAAATTTGTCATCGATTCTTGCATGTGGGCAAGTAAGCATGACAATCGGGAGGTTGAGAATACCGGTCTCACAATGTGCCTTGAACTCATGAACAATATGGCCGAGACCGACCCGCAGACGGCCAATATCTTTTTCCGTCAATTCTACATCCCAATCCTGCAGGACGTTTTCTTTGTTCTCACTGACAGCGACCATAAAGCAGGTAGGCATATTACTTTTGTTGAGTCTTTTCTAAACCTATTAACTTTCACGCAGGCTTCAAGTCTCAGGCTATGTTGTTGTCCCGGATGTTCTATTTCATTGAAGCCGGCAAAGTGCAGGATCCCATTTACACACCTGAACAAGCGCCTGTCGGAACGCCAAACAAAGATTTCCTTCTAGAATACGTTGCGAGTCTCCTACACAACGCTTTTAAAAACCTCCAGGAGTGAGTTGGACATTCTCCGTCAGGAACTGAGATAATGACTATACTGACTCGACCACAGGATTCAGATCAAACAATTCGTCATTGGGTTGTTTGCCTACAATGATGACTTCAATAAGTTCAAGACCCATTTGCGGGATTTCTTGATTTCCCTGAAGGAGTTTGCAGGCGATAACGCTGAACTTTACGCAGAAGAAAGGGAACAGGCCCTCAAAGATGCTAAAGCTGCAGAGCGTGACCGTGCGATGAAGGTTGGAGGGCTACTGAAGCCTTCAGAGATGGACCACGATGATGAGCTATGACTTGGCGGAGGCCCAATGCCCGAGACTAACCTATTATCCTCAGTGGATCTGATGAAGTCATCGGGGAGCTTCAAGTCCTTGGCCAACGAAGATTGGCTGGACGGTTGGTCCTTTTATGGACTGTAAGACATGAGTAATCCATCAGCAACCTACCTACCTCTATCTCAGGGGATGTACCTTGGCCTGTCAACCATTGTATTCAACTCGTTCTTTGGATGTATACCTTTGGAGTCTATCCTATGGGAGGTCAATTTCTGATTTTGTCAATCATAGCCTCCAATCTCCGTCAAAGCTGGTTTCCACAAGACGGTCGACCACACTGCAATCATGGACTGGCCACTTGCCCGCTATATCGAAGCTTTCCCTGCTGTATCTAATTTCAAGTAGGCTAGAAAATATGTAATTATCTCCACATATTCTAGCTGGTGTTGCGATGGGGAGTTCTTTGATGTGAATGTTGGGAGTCGCATTGAATTTGAACCCTTATAATTTTTTTTTTTTTTTTTTTTTTTTTTTATATATATATATATTTCCATGTATGTACGGAGTACAACGATACTACCTAATGTAGTGCCATGGCGCAAGGGCGGTGAGATCAAGTGGCCCATGAATCAAACAAAGGCAATAAATATTTCAATGACAGCCGACTATACCATGCAAAATTGCAGCTGAGCCACCGACTCCAGGATAAAAACATAGCTTAGGTAGATCCTCGTTGCAAGGCCCTCATTCACTTGATTAATACACGGAAGCCGCGGGATGTCAAACAGCCGCCAGATTATCACCCAGACTTCAACCTCGAGCTCGCGCGTCTCCTCCGCGTCCCGGGTCGAGGAGGAAACAGCAAATGCTCGCATAACTGGAACTTTAAGGCTAAGAGCAGAGGATACAACCCCAGCCAGTCGCGACCAAACCCCGACACGGCACATTCGATGGAGCGAGGATGTGGTAGACAACGAAGGAATGGGAAAGAAGAGCTCCAAAGGTACAAGATGGGGTGCATCGAAAAAGCGCTTTTTATTTTGAAATCTGGGGCTAACTGTAGACCTCTTCATAGTCTGCTGCATCTATCACAAGACAAGACCCGTTGGAGAAAGTAGTTCAGAATCAGAGTCCTCCTCGGACCCAGACTCGTCTGATTCGGACAGTGACCCCGGGGCGGAGAGAAGTCGTTCCCGAAGGAACTGCCGCCAGCCTCATAATCACCGAGATCCTGCTCAGGACTCACCGGAAAGGGGTCGAACCTCTGGCAGCCGTGGCCGTGATAGCGACAAAGGCAAGCGGAGGATGCCTAGCCCGAATGCATACGAGAAAATGCCGAAACATACGAAGGGCTGAGTCCACTGTTAGACTGGGCATTGTCAGTTATTCTAAACGGGAAATACACAGTGCACTCATTGCATTGCTCGCATATTTGAGCTTATACGAGAATGAGATCGTCTTGCCAGCTATATCACAGTCTCCGGCCCGTACCTCGACTGGAACCAGAAGCATGAACCATGTTCTCGCCCGGACAAGCATGGGTTAGATAGATGGCGATTCGGGAGTCGATGTGTTGGGACGTCCAGCGCATGCAACCCGGCAAGGCCGTCCCATTACACAGTAGGGCTGAGGCTGCTTAACAGTTGATTCAGTTGGCGCGGACGTTCCTATTTCTCAACGTTGTACTAGGGTATTCGTAACCTAGTATAATTCAAGTGGCATTGGGTTGTTTAAATCAGGAAACCTCACCGAGCCTGGTGCAGACGCTTCCACTCATGTTCACTGATTAGTCTAACTTCTATACCATCATGCTTCTTCGCCTAGCAGCAACTCGCTGTCCCCGTGTCACATCCCTGGGTCCCGTTAAGAATTGCATGTCGCTGTATTGTTGCAGCTCCCTTTCTGAATCATCCTCGCCTTTCTTAAGTTGTAGCGACACCTCGTCGATCGGATTCACTGTAGGAAAATCATCGGCTTCAGCTTCCACATTCAAAAGACTAGTGGAGAACTTAGAGGCAGTGCTGCGCCCGGAAGCCCTGGGGTTTGAAGAATGCCGTCGAGACTTTTTGCCTGCGTTTGATGCTGTTTGCTCCACGTCCGTAGAGACATCTGAGCTTCTGCTAACGAAGGTCTGCGGTTTGTCCTGTGGTGCACTGGCCGTGGCATGTTCCTCCGGTTCTTCGCTTTCACCAGGAGATTGGCCCTCCAGCTTGTTTTCTTCATCGCCCTCAATGAGCAGCCGCGACGTCTTACGCTTCCTCTGGGAAATCATATTCATCTGGCGCTTCGGATTCTCTGCGGTGCCTTCGATGGTGATCGAGTCGCGCTCTCCGTTTGCTTCACTCGAATTTCGGGCCTTCTTTGCAGCAGACTGTCTACTCCTTTGTCCATGTGCCTCTCTGCTCGCATCCATGTGTGATGTGGACTTCCTTGACCTGTCACTGCCGACGGCTGGTGCGAGTTCGTTGGTTGACCGCCTCATCTTGTCTCTCAAGTTCGGTTCGACGTAGCTAACGGCAGCTCTCTGGCGCCTTGACGGCCGAGTACTGGTCAATTCTGCTGCCGCCTGAACTTTGTGCCCATTGTCTTGAAGTGGTGGAACGTCTAGGTTGATATCGACCTTCAGCTCCCCTGATTCATGCTTACCATCCATTTCCTTGGGGTATTCAAAGACAATAGGCTCTCTTGGATGATTATCCCATTTTTCATGACTTTGGTAAGTGTTTTCGTCCCTTCCAGGTACTACAGGGTTCCGAGACTGATCGCTTCCCGTCGTAACGCTTGGCTTTGTAGGCGAAGGTAAGTTGGCGTTCGTGCTTTCTAATGTAATTTGTCGAGTCAGTTTCCTAATCCTGCAATATGAAATTCCTGTTACGTACTTGGCTCAAGAACTTTTCGCTTGGGTTGTCCATGACTTGTTGCCATCGCCGCAGGCTGAGGCCTCATTTTAGTCGGAGAGTGGTCAATAGGCGACTGCTTCTTCACAGGCGAATGGGTGGGCCGACTGAATTCAAAGCCGTCATCTTCAGGTGATTCTGAATTGACGGAATTCTCTTCGTCCTCAGTCGAGAACTTGCGTTTCGCGCCGCATTTTCGCAGAAATTTTGAGTCGAGAAGAGATGTAGGTTCCCTATATATATGTTCTTCGGTCAACATACCGGAGTATGTCTTTTTCTTCCTTCTGGTTTCAAGGGTGGGAGGCAGAGAAGGTTCATCTTCTGTATAACCACCCAAAGTATTCGTTCCTATGATATCTGCCGATTCCGTCGTCTGCGGTTCATCGTATTCGGTGGGTAATCTTTGGGGCGTCGCAGATGCCCCCACTTCAGGAGAGCTTGGGGCTTCAGTGTTATTAGAAAGCTGTTGCAGTTCTTGCGCCCTATCGTTCATCGAATCAGCAATCCGTAGTTCCAATCCCAGAAGCAGGAACGTACTCCAGTGTACGCCGGGGATAGTATTTATCTTCCAGTATGGTCGGAAGCCTTCCATCTGGTTCAAGCCCTGCGTTTGGTTCGACGCAGGCGCCGCTTGCCTGGTCTATGGAGGCTGATGGTCTGAACGGCCTCTCACGCGTGGGCTCAGGCCTTTCGCGAGTGTCTCTGGTATATTGGCGCGGTAGTCTACCTAGCTCGGCTACAAGACCGCCGAGTTCCGTCAACTTGCTGTCTAGTCTTGTTTTAATATCATAGACTCCATCGCGGAGCGTCTTCGCTGCCTCAAATCGCTCCACCTCCTGAGTTAGAGTGATTATCTGCTCCCTTAGAGATACGTTCTCCGAAAGCAAGTGAGAGACCTCAGACTCGAGGCTTCGAATTCGGAGTGATTGTATTGAGTTCACTCGAGCAATTTCGCGGTTTTGTCGTACGAAGCGTCGTTTTACTGCGGGGAAGCGAATATCAGCACTGCGAAACTAGAATAAAACGGACCAATCTTTCGACGGACATATTTCAATGGGTTCAGCCGCAGCCGTTGTTTCATTCAGGCGCGCCATTCTCGGGAGGGCTGTATGTAATGGTCGGCGTTCACACTTGATGTAAAATCTGGATGAATCCTTGTTGCGCCTATGCCTCGGCGAGTGAAAAAAAGCAGACCGCCTGGTCCGATAAGCGTAATATAATACGAGTTAGCAGTGCAAGCCGTGTAACGGCTGGGCGATTCGAGAAAAAAGATTCCTGTATAGCAAGAAGACTTGGGTTGGGGGCTGGTCTAGTCGGGTTGTTGATGATTGCCTAGATTGAGATTAGCGCGGAGTTCCTTTTGTTTTGGCAAGCGCGGGCGGGCGCACGGGTAGTTTACCTAGGTATCTACCTGAGGTACCCGACTAGTAGTCTACTGACAGTACTACCTCGTACGTACCTTCGTAAAGTTGAACCTCCACCAAGAATTTGATCACTCGCCCAAGTCGGGTGGAGTTGCTTCTTACTGCTTAACCAGGTCAACCTCGGAACGCGCGATATTCATTCCAATTTTCCCTAAAGGAACCCAAACCTCTACTCCGATCATGGCGTACACATCCCGCCCTACCTCCATACTACCTCCAGGATCTTCGGCAGCATCCATTCGGCAGCCAAGTAATGTCGCGTCCCAACAACAATCTTCAGCTTTAGCGGCCCGCATTGCATCAAAGAAGGCAGAACTAGACAATCTTACCCAGCTACGTGACATGAGCAATGCCCTTGCAATGCAGATGGAGGCTCTTCAAGCCAAACTCGAGACACTCCGAGATGGTACAGAAGGTCAGCCATTCGTGATTCGCAGTTAACTCTGCTTATACGTCCTTTTTGCTGACTAGGCTTTCTTTTGCGGCTGTAGCCGTAGCTTGTGTCCTCGCTAATTGGGACAACGTTCTGCGGGCGATCACTATGGCTTCAAGTATGTCTCGCAGCCTTGCTGAAAGTTTAGCACTGACCAAATCCTTTTGTCTTAGGCAAATTAACATCTTTGAAAGGGACAGCGGAGGGACAAGCCAGTGACGAAGTTGAAAGCAGTCTGTCTACCCTGCCTGCGACTTTGGTTCGAATCCCTGCAACACAAGAAGGCAAGCGCGATAATCGGTGAACACGGCAGGCCTTTCTTGCACCATAGCTAAATTATGGCCTTGTGTGCGGTGTATACAGCAGTTTGCAAGCTTTGCCACTGAGCCTCGCTGAGATTGAACCAAGCCATAGCCGATGGAATTGGGGACCAGGCCTTTCAACTGTGTCTCGCACACAATTGGGTTTGCTTTCCTTAAGGTGTACCCGACGCATCAAACGCATGTTGGACCCACTGCAACAGCAGTGTCAATGTGAAAGGTTTGCATGGAGTTATAGCCTCATAATTCTGGAGTACACCCGTTTGGTAACCCGAGAAAAAGACTCACAAACCGGGCTTACCAGGCTTACATAACACTATGTTTTGGATGTACGTAGCATATGGGAGTTCACTAAGGCCGGCTGCCCACATGGGTAGTTAATCCCACTCGCAGCTACTAAAGATGCACTTCTGCTCCTTCAAAGAGCTCAGAGCAGAGCAGAGTAAGCGTGGGTACTGAAAACACAGATGGATCCATGTCTGGATGATATCATACATGTATATAACTTGGCAGTATGCAATTCTCATAGGAGTGGTAGGCACTTGATCATACAAACCAGCTACTTCTAATACTAAATTTCATGAACAGTTCTCAGATGTTGTGTGCAAGTAAGTATTCAAATACTGCAGAACTGACAAAATGCAACAAATTAGGGTTGTCCTGCCAGTACTGGATAATACTTGGTAGAGATTTACTACTAAAATTAATCTAAATTGTTATATGGCCTCTTGGGCATGTTGTGAAGCTCTGCAGGGCTTTTATTAGGACACGGCAAGATAGTTTAAGCCCATGACTGGAATGGTCAGGTCCAATTATCTTCCACTTTTATTGATGTTCTCATGCAAGGCCTGTATTCAGTTACTCTTAAAATTCTCACATAATCTGTTTAATAGGTTAGTGTATTGCTGGTATAGTAAATTAATGATGATGCTACAAAATATAGCTAAGCTTTGTCTATTCTTCAGGAGGACTTGATTTCAGTGTCATAAGATCTGTATCAAGGGTAATACTATCTATGTAGGCTTTTCTCGCTCCCGCCTATCTTGTGCCTGTCGGGCTTTATGATTAGCTATCATGCTTCTGCTTAGACTAGATGAATGGTTGAGACAAGGTATATGTATGTACTTATTATAGTGCAGACAACCCTGTATTTGCCACAGGGCAAAAACTTTGAGAGCCGACCTGGCTGTTCGGAGTCCCGAGACATATCAGTGACTCCCTACATAGTCACTTTCTCTCCACCCCTTATTATGGACCATGCAGCCTTTCATTTGCACATGCCTTTAGCCCTCAGGCTGTTCAAACAAGAGAAGGCTGGTCGTGTATATCTTCTTGCCTGTTCAACAGCAACATAGCAGAGGTACGTGGCAAGGCTTTTACTGTTTCAGAAGTAGCACTATGAACAGTCAAAAAATTTCAGGTAGGTTTTAAGCTCCAGACTCCCTGCCAGGCTGAATGACCCTTTTACGCCGCTTTGGGTTAATAATAATACCATAGGCTTATACTCCGTACGTAAAGAGGGCAAAGCTGCGAGGGCGCCGGGCCCGCTGGGACGCGCGCATCACCCGTTCGGCTAATCCCCACACTCACTACGTGGGGACCAGGTATTTACGTACCTTAGATATGTATCTAGAGGGAGAAGAGTCAAGGTGGATGTATTATTGGGTGGCACTGGGCCACTGGCGGCTGGGGCGGGAGTGCGGCAATAATAATAAAATTCATATTATTATTAGAATTTAGGGATAGTATGTATTATACTCGGTTTGCAGAGGTCTGTGCCAGTGTGGCTGACAGGGGACAAGGCAGCATTGGTGCTGCCCAGGTGAGATGGCCTACTATGGAATACTATTCCTTCTACCTAGGAAAAGAAAAGAAAAAAGATAGAAATTCATGATGTTGTCTTATATTTGCACCAGGAAGAATAGGTTAGTGATTTCCCTCAACATGCTGGGAGTTTATTCAGCAACATTGAGCCTTCAAAGTTCTCTCCAAAGTCAGGACTCAGGAGCTCGGTCCCACCTGAATAATTTGGTATCAAGTTAGCTGCATGGAGAAAAAGTTTGAAGTAAGCACGCTAGCCCTAAAGCAGCTTAGGGGAAAGTCCACTCAAGACTTATCTAGGTAAGGTACCTTAGTAGTGACGGTGTGACCCCTCTCAGTCTCAACTTTGTCTTTGAAACCTTGATGATGCTCCACTCCAACCTTCCAAGGTTCCCACAGTCAACCTAAGTCAGTCACAGACTCATATTGCAGCCAGTCAACTCACAGTCCACTGCTGCTTGATCATCCCATCCCAGGACCCTGTGGTTCTTGATGCACCTTGCACAATAGTATTAGTTGCAGGGTAGTTGACAGTGCCTACCTAGGTACCTTGGGCAATAATACTAAGGGGAAATCATAGTACTAATCCATGATCCATGGATGGAATATACCTACCTACTATATGTATTGTAGTACAAGTGTCTCTGCATGATGCACTGGGACTAATCTGTCTCCACTTCTAGGTATCTCCAGAAACTTATAAGTTATAGGTAAACCCCCCCCCCTCCCCAAGTCAGCTTCCTCAATGTTGAGAATCTTCTGACATATGTAACTCCTCTCCCTGCCCACCCTCTCTGGTCTCAGAACTTCACTTTTACTCTCTCTCTATATGCTTGCATAGAACAGAAAGTGCCCGTCTGGGGTCCGATTTAGTTGCAGGCTATCAAGGATGATACAATACTTGCTTAGTATGAGGGGACTGGGCTCATAATCTTCTCAGCCTTTGACTACTAGTACAATTTCTCCCATCCTTTGCGCAATACTTGGTCATCGTCTCAAATCACATCATCCCTGACTCTTCAACCATCACTTTGCTATAACCCTTAATCGCGGTCCCAACTTCAAGTTTCTACACTCTTACTTTAACTCAGCCCTGTCATTCCGGTCTGATCAACATCCGCCGCTCTATTTCACATTCAGTGTTCAAAGTTCACACTCGATCAAAATCGACTTTCCATCCACTACCTACAGAAACACCCTTTCCGCCCTGGCCTTGTTGCTTCTCCTACCGCCAACTCGCTCGTCAAAACGGACGGGTGTCCTTTCACGACTGATCTTATTTCAATCCCAAGATGACTACCGAGTGGTCACTTGATTTCTGCCTGGTCTGTGACCGACAGACACTGGGGGGACCCTACTGCTCCCAATCGTGCAGGCTCGCAGAGCTCGATATTTCGCATGATGCGAGCTTCCATTCGTCGCGAGCTACTTCCAAAGCAAGCCCTAACTCAGAAGGAGTTTGTACACCGGCCAGCGTAGCATCCAGGCCAACCCAACCCTCGTCGGTTTGGGTTCCATATCAACCATGTTATCAAAGGACACTGTCACCATCGTCATCGCAATCCTCTTTGTCTTCCCTTCGGAGTGACTCGTCACAAGGCTCCTTGATATCATCGAAATCTCAAACCGAGCTACGCGATTACGCAAGCTGCTTCGATCCAGTCCGTGACCTGAGAAGACGCTTAACGTCGTAATAGCCGAGCTGACCCTGGCACGAGGGCCATGGAGAGAAGACGATTGACGAATCCGAATATCAAAAGAATCTCTCTACCTTTTGACTCAAATTTTCTACAACTTTCAACTCTTGTCAATCCTTCATTCACAATATTTCACAACCGCAATATACCCATTCATTCGAAAGCTTATCATTTCATCTTCATGAACTATAATTTACAGCTTCACTTCGGCTTCTGGCGATATTACGCCGCGACGGTAAACTCGTTCGGGAAGGATAAAAGCATTCTGCAGGGTCGAAGTGAAATCTAATTCTGTCCCCAATTTACGTGGGTGTATGCTGAAAAAAGGACCCACTGCAATTCGAGGGGCGATTTTATATATTTGCATTTCCTTCTGGTGGGCTACTCTGCGATTCAAGTCCGCCTTGGCGCATTGGTTTTTGAGAATTTATACTTCAATGTTTTTCGATGCTTGGGACGGACGGGCTAGGCACCTGGTTGGGAATACGGCTCGGATTGTAGAATAACATATCGCGCCTAGGCATGGTACATGCCATTATATCACTAGCATTCTAGCATGGCCTGAAAGATTTGTCAATGTGACCACACGATAATTATTCACCATACAGATATTCACTCCATTGAATGTTGCACTACGCCAATGAATTCCAGTAGAGAGTCTCCAGAATCCTCAATAAATGGCATGAAAGAGCAGTAAGATCTGTCATGCCAATTCTCTTCTATAATAAGCAAAAATAGGATATCTGAAGCACATTCGGAAATTCGCGGAGGCATGAGAAAACAGTCCTCTTATTGTCTGTCACGCTCACGCTAGAGCCTTAACAAGTGCCCCCTCATTTTTAGGAATAAACCGAACTTTGTACTTTCTCGGAATCGCCACCAGACTCGTCGGGTCCGAGTTCCCCTTCACAGGATGACACTCTGCCTTTTCAGCGATTGGCTCGATGCGAAAGCTGTTCAGCGTGCGGATGAAGACAAGATAAAGCTCGCGATTGGCAAGGAGTGAGCCAGCGCACATGCGGTACCCCATTCCGTAAGTGAACATGGGCGCGTCGGGCTGCTCGAACCAACGTTCTGGTCGGAATTCTTCTGGGTCACTCCAGACATCGGGATCTATTCACTAGGTCAGTGTATGCGAAATTACGAGGTAAATTCTCGTGGATATGAAGAGAAAGGGCATAGCGTACCCATGTTGCAGGCCCAGGCATTCAGGAAGAAAACGGTACCCTTAGGGATTAATTTGCCGTCATAAGTGATGTCTTTGATGGACGTGCGGGGCAGTGCTAGACGAAGGACGGTGTAGTATCTGCGAAGGCATAGGTTAATAACAAACAGCACTCGTTTGATGTCAACAATGCTGGAAGGGCCGATACTGACCTTAGACATTCTCTCACGAGAGCAACAATATAGGTGCATTTCTGATCATCAGCAGCGTCACAAAGCGGCTGAGCCTCGCTATACATCTGCTTGATGGCCTCTGCTGCCTTGTTCTGGATATCTGGGCGCTGGGAAAGGAGGCTAATACTCCAGGCGACGAGCGTGGTGACTGTGTCGAGTCCACCAGATAGCATGGTCAAACTGATCGAGGTGAGCTCCTCAGAGTTCAGCTTGGCTTCCTTATCCAGGATAACATTGGCCTGGATGCAGGGCTTGTGGATACCCTTCTCCATCCGGTCATCAAGGTCACGATTCAGCGCACTCAGATATTTGTCTCGACGGTCCCTCATCTCCTTTGCCTTATGAGAGGTTGAGTTGAATGGGTTCAGACGCAGGAGAGGGACGTAGTCCTGCAGGTTGCCCGTAGTGCTTCTGAACTTGCTAATCTTGTCTTCGACCTCAGTAATCTCCTCAAACATTTGGTCCTCCTGGGTTGCTACACGAACTCCCCAGTTAAGCGTACAGGCGAGGCTCAGACTCAGACGTTGGATCATCCCCATGGGGTCCACCGGTGTCTCTCCGCCATTTCCATACTTGTAAAGTTCTGCCACGAAATCCTTGGTCTCGATATCTAAATGTCCCGCATATGACTCAACTGACGGCCGGTTGAGGGCTGATGCTGCGCCCTTTCTGCGCCTCTTCAGCGAATCGCTGTAGGGAGAGGTGCCAATTGTTGTGCCAGCTGTGTTTGAGACAATCTGAGCAGCATCGTAAGCGATAGGCAAAGTCGAAAACAAAGAAAGATAGATGGGTGGAGTGATTCCAACTTACTTTATGGAATGTATAGAACTCGGGCCTTGAGCTTAGGGCTTGTGCATTATGCCCAAAAAGGACTTTCGCGGACGCGGCAGAGTTTATCACCAGGATAGGGATGTTCCCCAGCTGGATCTGGTAGACGGGGCCATATGTCTTCGACCAGATACGATACTGCTCGGCCGCATTTTTGCGGATTTGTGCGAGGTTACCGATTAGAGGCAGACCACAGGGGCCCTTGAAGCCCGGTATGCGGGCTGAAGCTCGGATAAATTCGTTTATGATAATGTAGAGGACTGGAACGGCAAACGCCGCTATAGTCAATGACTGCAGGGGGTTTTGGATGGCCGAGCTGTGCATGTGAGATAAGGCTGCTGCAATAGTCATGTTTCCGCTAGGGGCTCTGCTCTCTGCCTAGCCTTTCGTTGGGGGTAGGTATCCTGCGGAGTCGTTGACTTCAGGGAACAAACATAACCAGACCATGTCCGACTGAGGATGAGGTAAATATAGTGTAACCATTTCTTCCTTCCTGCAGCGGGTATGGACACGCGAATCTCCGCTTCAGAAGGAACATTTCCGTCTCATATAACGCAACGACAATAGATCCGAAATGCCCAGTGCTACCCTACAAGAGACCTTTGCCCAGGAAGATCTGGAGCATTTTAGACACCCTGGGGAGATGCGCCGTACATGATTCGCCGTAAGACTGTCCTCCTGATGAGGGCAACCGAGAGCATTCCGCACTCGGAATCATTCCGCCAGAATGCACCTCTAAATGAAAGCGACGTCAGGCGTAGGTGATTTCCTCGGTCATATTATTGTGGCTTCGGAAATCCGTCATTGATGAGTTTTTTTTTTTTTTTTTTTTTTTTTTTTTTTTTTTTTTTTTTTTTCTTCGGTGTCATGCTGCCTGTGCTCTGAGTTTGAAGTGACTCTGCCTTGTATAGCGGAGGCGGAAGCTCACCACAGAACTTGGAAGCATGGAGGTACTAGTAGCCTCCTCTGCACGAGAAATGCTCCCAATTCAAATGGGCGTCCGGTGTCATGACTGATTGGGCCTGGGGGACGAGCTAGCGTTTCTGGGCGAGATAGTATAAGATGTCAGCTTTTTGAAAGTTAGACCTGTAGCGGAATGGCCGTCAAATTTCAATGATGGAATGGTGGAACTACAGCTGTCATAGAGGAGCCCAAAATCCCAGGATGAAAGACGGACGCATCCATGTTGTTCAGCGGAAGACTTGAGAAAAAACCTTTAGGCTGTGCTTGGAGAACATTCTGTATTATTCCGAGTTACTTTGGCTTGGAAGTCTTCGATTTCATAGCTACGGGAGAAGACCCGCGGCATCAGCTGCACAGCACAGTTGATCATTGCCCGCTCCTAGGTATCTGACTTAGTACTGCGCTGGGGGGCTTATGATTCTTGTACATTCGGTATTATTAATAATGCCATAAATAATAATAAGAAAGATGTTCTTTGTCAGGGTCGCGAACCTTTCAGTTGAATACCGGAGAGGTATTATTTGATGCCATTCAAAACGTCTGCCAGGAATTCTTTATTGCTTTAGCAGCTCTCCGTCGACTGCGATCATAGTAATATGTTGTCCAGCATAAAATCATAGGTAGCTTCTCAAGATTATACTAGCTGGTGGGTCGGAGCCCAATAAGCCAGGTCGCAACACTACCTTACAATCAATATATTAATATATTTATTTATATTCGGAGATCATCTGCGACCGGATCACCAGCCAAAAAGGCCCCAAAGGGTCTCGACCATGATGAAAGGGAGAATGCCTCGACAGACCTGCCGTTTTTACAGCTTGAAGATGGTCACGAGATGAACGGTCTGCGTCCCCTGCTACATCGCCTGCCATTCTAGGCATTCCATGTTCCTGGATTCAGACGACCTGAAAAAACTTTGCTGGTCACATGGAGGTCGGGAGTCCCTTCGATAGTAGTTCTCCATCCATCCAGGATCAAGATACGAGTAATAACTAATAAATACTGTTGTCCATCCCGTTGCCGGCCCTCCCGAGAGAGTGATTGGTGGGAGAACCTGGATTTACGCCGTGAGCCCGTCATCGACCCACCGAGGATTGTGCTCCAATAGCTGGAACACCTGGAACTTGGCAGGCTGAAGGGGTCGGACTCAACCAGGACTTGGTTGTAAGCAGCCCTCGAGGAAAACGTCATGACGCAGTATAAGAGATTGGAAGGTTACCCGGTTCTCTCCCTTCATGACAGCTTGCCCTACCTACACTCCTCGTTCCCTTTCTGCTTATCCATATCCCCGTGCCTCTTCACCCTCTCCTTCTGCTGATAGTCTGCCTCCTCCTTCTCCTCTTCCACGTCTCCTTCGCGCTGTTTGCAGACATCTAGAGTGAATCGCGCCCATTCGTAGGTATGGACAATCCGAACTAAATCGGTGGCTAGCCGTGCCAATTGCTGCTTTCCTCACCCAATTTACACTGATTCAATGCGCTGACTATCTTATTTTCCATCACAGACCGTACACATATATCTCAACGCAGTACCACGATACCCTCTCATTCCACTCCGCAACCCGGGCCTTGTCTCAGCGACAAGAGCAGTTTCTGCTACGGCTAAATTGCGAGCTTTGAAAACACACATCCTGCTACTCTATGGCTTCGCGGAATTATCGCAAGATTCTGCGGCCCCTCCTCTATGGTGGTGCTGCAGTCACCGTGGTGGGTGCAGGCGCTCTCTACATTTCATACCGTCCCCGCAATATTCCCGGCCTTGAGGCGCCCGCGGTACCACCCCCCGGCTACCACGAAGGAAAGCTTGTACCGCCCTCTTTCCCCAAGATCAAGTCACGCTTAGAACAGATCCAAGATCTCAAGCGCAGCGCTTCTGATAGCGAGCCAGAGTATGATCTTCTCGTAATTGGTGGAGGTGCCACGGGTTCAGGAATTGCGCTCGATGCAGCAACGCGAGGTTTGAAAGTAGCTGTTGTTGAAAGAGATGACTTCAGTGCCGGAACGAGTAGCAAGAGTACGAAACTTGTTCATGGTGGTGTACGATATCTAGAAAAGGCCGTCTGGGAGTTGGACTACAACCAGTCAGTTTACCCATAGTCAGGAGGAGAATACGTTCCTGAATCTTGTTAAAAACTGACGGACTAAATTTGTCACTAGATACAAGTTGGTGAAAGAAGCCCTGAGGGAGCGCAAATACTTCTTGAACACCGCTCCCCATCTCTCCAGCTGGCTGCCGATTATGGTGCCGGTACAGAATTGGTGGCAGATACCCTACTTCTGGGCCGGTACTAAGGCCTATGACTACTTGGCGGGATCCGAGGGAATCGAAAGTTCCTACTTTTTGCCGAAGAGCAAGGCCATTGAGGCTTTTCCCATGCTCCGAAAGGATAACCTTCTTGGTGCCATGGTTTACTACGGTATGGTATCCAAAGATCTTAAGAATGCGAGGAAGGCGCGCTAATTCTGCAGATGGCGCCCACAATGACTCCCGAATGAATGTTTCGCTCGCGATGACAGCTGCGTTGTACGGCGGCACTGTCGTCAACCACATGGAGGTTACCGGTCTTACTAAGGATGCATCTGGGAAACTGAATGGTGCCAAACTAAAGGATTGCATTCCTGAAAGAGACAATGAAGAGGCCGAAGAATTCACTATCAGAGCTAAGGGTATCATCAACGCAACTGGTCCCTTCACCGACTCTATCAGGAAGATGGATGAGCCTGGCATTAAGGAGATTGTGGCGCCCTCCTCAGGTACCCACGTTATCCTCCCTGGATACTACAGCCCTGCGAATATGGGCCTTATTGACCCCTCCACATCTGATGGCCGTGTCATCTTCTTTCTTCCTTGGCACGGAAACACGATTGCTGGTACCACGGACGCTCCCACACAAATTACACGGCAACCCCAGCCGTCTGAGAATGATATCAACTGGATTCTCTCAGAGATCAGAGGCTATTTGGCTCCTGACATCAACGTCGATAGATCCGATGTCCTTGCTGCCTGGGCCGGCATTAGGCCTTTGGTTCGCGATCCCAACGTGACCAGCTCGCAAGCTTTGGTCCGCAACCACCTCATCTCCGTTTCTCCCTCCGGCCTGTTGACTTGTGCCGGAGGGAAGTGGACCACATACCGCCAGATGGCCGAAGAGGCAGTCGACGAGGCCATCAAGGTGTTCAAACTCAAGCCCCGCGAGATGCACAATGTCCCTGATATCAGTGGTGTCGGAGGACGCGGCTTGGTTGCCGATAACGCTACACTCGATGGCACTTGCCAGACCCACCAAGTCCGCCTAATCGGAGCTCACGGCTGGTCTAAGACCCTCTTCATCAACCTCATTCAGCACTACGGTCTTGAGACAGATGTCGCCAAGCATCTGACCACTTCCTATGGAGATCGCGCATGGCAGGTGGCGGCGCTGTCTTCCCCAACTGATACCCGTTTCCCTGTCCGCGGCAAGCGGATTTCTGCCCTCTACCCCTTCATTGACGGTGAAGTCCGCTTTGCCGTTCGCCACGAATACGCGCAGACCGCAGTCGATGTCATCGCACGACGGACTCGCCTGGCATTCCTTAACTCTCAAGCTGCTCTTGAAGCCCTTCCCACAGTGATTGACCTGATGGGCGAGGAGCTGAACTGGGACCAAAAGCGGAAAGATGTTGAATGGAAGGACAGTGTTCAGTATCTTCAATCAATGGGCCTGTCCAAGAATCTCCTCAACGTGACCAGAGAAGAAGTAGAAGGGGGAAAGGTCAGACAGTTGCTCGCCAGCCCGCGGGGAGCATTCACAAGAGATGGTAAGTACTTCCAACAATTTGGAAGCTCTTATGACTATTCTGCCTGATTAGTACTAACCGGTTTACTCTGCAGAACCACCTGCTGACGTACTTGGTCCCCATAACCCCGTTATTGGCAGTGAGGCTGGAGCCAACAAATAGATTTATTGTCATCTAAAACTTTTTGATAGATAATAGAAACTGTACTATGCTGGAAAGTTCACTGAAGAGACAAAACTGACTGAACCCACTGTAATAGATAATAATCAATTCAGGGCTAAAGCAAAACTTTCGAGTCGTATCGAAAAAAAAGGCGGCAGACCATCACCAATTGCACAAGCATACAAGTCCTGTCCTGCGAGACGAAGCCTTGCGTATTCTCTCCCAACCCCGCTCTTTTTGAACTAGTGCCGGATTGTTAGTACCGCTAGTGGTTACTGACGTACTGATACTCTGAAACTGATATGGTCTTTCCCTCCTATTGAACCAATCTCAGAGTGACTGGATATGGTATTCCACCGATGACTTGAGGGAGGGTCGCCTGGATATTTTAGACGATCTCCTTTAGAAAGGACACTGTGGATAAGATTGCAGAAGGGGCGAAAAGGGAAGAGCAGATCAGGTTGATTCATCAGACCATAAAGGGGAATATCCAGACAAAAGGAGAGCCCGAAGCCCGAAGCCATGCATATTCAATCCAGCCTCCTTCAGAATTAGAAGGACTAAAGTTGGGGTACTTATTATTTTTTGGAAGGAAGAAGAAAAAGGAAACCCAAACTCCACCCCCTATACACATAACGATCCGCTGTTCTGAAAATGACACCCAAAAGAAAAGCGCCGGCTTGCAATCAAACCTGATGTAACCCAGATATGGCGCGCAAGCCGCAAATATACGGTTCCATGAATGAATGGCCGGCGACTGCCAGAGTCTGTCCGATCCAGATAATATGAGCATACTGTCCTTCAGCAACAGTTTCAGGAGAATGCATCCTCCTGGGGGGTCTAGCGCCTTGTACGAGTCAGCGCGCTCGGTCACGCTTTTCAGAGCCGACGCCAGCTAGTCACCGAATGAGACGAGAACGGCAGTGGTGAATAAGCGTTCCCAGAGACGGGGAGTTTGTGGTTATGATTCGCTCGACCTCGAACCTGAAGGGTCCTCTGAATGATTGTCCCAAAACCGAGCTACCGCTTTCCGGACGGTTTCTTTGTTTTTCGCAATCTCCTTAGGGTTTGTGCTGGTCTTCTCCTCGTAGTGTCTGCGGTAGTAGTTGAAGAGAGCGAATTCATTTCGGTCGAGCAGGTAGTTCGGATCAGAATTGACCTTATGCCATAATGCGTCGCGAGCCTTTGTGAGAGTTTGTCCATCTTGTCCCTCGAGAGCGCCTTTGTCGCCATTCCTAGCGGCCTTCAACGCTCTCATGTAAGCGGGTTCGTCATTGGATGACGTCGGGTTGGCCATTTCAGTTAGGATATAGTAGTCGTGCGGTAATTGGACGGTATTGCCGTTGTTTTAAGGTAACTGCCCTTGAGAGACGTGACGGGGCAAGTCAAGGTTCCCGAAGCCCGAGATGGGAATTTATATAAGAAAAAGAAGAAGGAGAAAGGAGAAAGAAGAGTAATTGGAGAGAAATCCTGGTGGACATGGTGTATTGCAAGGCCCCGAACCTTGCCAAATTGATGCAGTCGAGGTGGAGCAGGGGTGTGGACAATGCCGTGGATATTGAGTCCTTTCGTTACAGGAACACAGAGAAAGAAATCCACGGCGATTCTGCAGTCTGCTGGGATTAAGGAAACTTTGAAATTTCTCCTCCTTCCTGCTCAAAGAGTGATCCACAGTAGACATATCGATAGATCATGCAAAATGCAGCTGTCCCTACCAGATGTGATGTATTCGGGAGACAGCTGGAAAGCCCTTCATCAGGTCCAATTGTGAGAAATAATAACAACAACAATAATTAAAAAAAATAAAAATGGAAATGGAAAATACTCGGGAAATAGCAGAGTCTTTCCAGAATGTGAGCCGCTGTGAATGGCCATGTGGCGGGTGGGGTTGTGTACGGGCTCACCCGCTGTAGAAACGCCTCGTAAGGTCCTTAATAAGATCGAGTCCTATCGTCCTTGGCGTAACGGTTTTGGCTTCGTTTTAGGAAAAGCTCGAATTCAAATGGTCCCTTTAGTTTGAGGCGCCTAGGGTTGATTGTTCTCGGTTCTTGTTGAAACTGGCAAATGTCGCGACTCACGAGTCGCGAGACTGGCGACCCGTTCGCATGTTGTTAAACCTGCTTGTTTTGTGGTTATTATTACGGGCTAGCATTATTATGGGCTATAGAACTAGCACAAACTCTGCAGACACTCTGCCACGCAGCACTAATGCTTGACTGCGTCGACGACAATTGCTTCCTCGGGTAGTTCGCCTCGCCCTCGGCGTCTCCTCGCTGCAGAAATCCGTGCGCTGAGAATGGACCACGACGGAAAAGCCCAAATGGATCAGGAGTCGCTTGGAAAAAAGTATAGGGAGAGATGGCGTGGACCGACTCCAGTCGGTGTTTGACGATGCCGTAGAGTGGAGCTGCAGGGGGAGCTCCTGAGTCCTGGCCCTGCGTTTCTCGAAAACGAGAAGACTCGCATGTCCTGAGGAGCTTTCTAAGTTACTAGCCTATCAGTAGTAACATGTATCAGTATCATGGTTTCAGACCATGGGGACTTTGGTCGCTTTGATGGACGGAGCATCCCACCCTTGGAAGACTTCGTGCTCTCATATTATTATCATTTGACACCAATTTATGCAGAATGAGTCGTCATGCACTTCTTGGTGCAATGTTAATATATTATTAAAGACGAGGCTAGCTGTACTTTTCAAGTTTCGTGGCAGCCGAAGTACGCCGTTATGTTAAAGTACTCTGCCAAAGTCCGATCGTTCTGCGTGACAATCTATCGAGCTCTCATCATATTACTGGCAGCAGTTATCATATTCTTCTGTCCTTCCATGTGTCCCAAGTTCACCATGATAATTATAAATGCGGCCCCTACAGGACCTCGGACGCCGGGCCTTGACCACTACGCAGTAACGGAGTATCTGCTCTTAAGAAAGATGATAAGATCCCCGGTATTACTCCCTGAGCCCATGTCATAAGCCAAGCAAGTGTCGAGGCAGCCCCTTCATTAAGGCTCTACGATGCAACCTCACCTTAGGCTATTCCGGATTTTCTGGTGCCATCGTCCCTACCGAGCCAGGCTTGACGAATGCGAATGCGACAGGAGGGTCGGGATGCTGGATGGCAAGCCCACTCATCAAGCTTAGGTAGTAGTCTGGTAGCAGTCGCTAGCTCGCTGCACTCCATAGGGTCTTATGCCAATGCCCGACCAGGTTCTGAGTTATTAAGTCCACAATTACCGTAGCCTGTCGTACTACTGACATTTGACTGACTCCCATCATTATCAGGCAATCTTTACTACTTGGCACATTCCTCACTGCAACTTACCGATCTGAAGCGTCGCAGGGGAAACAGCATACAGGCGCGCATGGTGAAAAGGCCCTTGTTCACTGTAAGAGAAACTTACATGAGCCGTAAGCCACAAAATAGCGACCACCATAGTAAACACGAACCATTATTGATTCCTGCTCTGATCGACCGGAAACTTCAAGAGGAGCCTACGTAGACATCCCGGCTTGTCGATGGTTCGGTGTTGAGTACAGTCATCAGTAGTGCTCTCTCCGGAACCACGCTAGTGATGTTGACAGCCATGGCTGCCATCCCGTCATTCTCGGTAGATAACAGCTCCTGATCAAGCAACGACCTCCTCCGTTACCGCGGGGAAACACTAGCTAGAAAATGCCCGAAGGTACGTAATCCTCTTTTTCTCGTCTCTTACACAATAATTGCCTGTTTTACTAATGTTTCCTGAGCAGATACATTATCCAAGAACAAGGAGAATAATACGGACCCGGCCCAACCAGATGCCGCCGACGAGAACAAATCGAACGAAGGGTCAAATAAATTAGTGGCTTCAAATGTAATACTGCAAGATATCACTTGGCCCCTACGTGACGCTAAACTCTGACAATAGGACGGGCAGGCAGACACGAGCGAAGAACACAAACCGCAGGAGCATGAGAACGGGAGAGATTTGGATCCCGGCTCTAACGACGGCGCACAACACGCTGACAATGACGATGATGAAGCAAGAGCCAAGTCACCCATACTGGAAGCTCTTCGATCCAAAGACCGCTTTGATGCCCTCGTAAGAGATCGAGATTCTCTGCGCGCCGAAGTAACCGATATGCGGAAGTCTCTGGAAGAGATACAATCAAAGCACCAAACGGATATGGAGGCTTTACAGAGCAGAGTGCAGGATGCGGAGGCTAAAAAGGAACACGCTGAGTCTCAATTCCGGAGCCTACTGGAAAGAGTGAATACCATCAAGTCGCAGCTTGGCGAGCGCCTTAAGGAAGATGCTGTATGTGCGATGAAAGTATCCCAAGATACGTGCGCTAATTCCCTGTAGGAGGAGATTTCTCAAGCGAGGTCCAGGATCGAAGAATTAGAGGAGCAGAATTTCGGCGTCAAAGAGGAATATGAGAGCAAAGTCTCGGAGCTTTCGGAGGAAAACCAGCGGATGTCGAGAGAGCTTGCCCAGCTACGGGAGCGGACGAATCTGTCCCAGCAGAACTGGCTAAGAGAGAAAGATGAACTCCTGGAGCAGGAGTCGTATCTCCAGTCGGAGTTTGAACAAGCAAAAGAGGCTATGCACAACTGGGAGGTGCTTGCAATGGAGGAGCGATCAATCAGAGAGAACCTTGGAGAGAAGGTAATAGATCTAGAGGAACAATTGGCTAGTGTCAAGGATGCATTTGAGAAAGTCTCTGCTGAGCGCGAGTCTCAAGCAGCATCTGTGGATGGACTACAGCGAGCTCTGCAAGAGATCCAAGCCGGTGAGTTACTCGCCCACTGGGTGCACGGATATATGTACTAACATGAGGCAGCACGCAAACAGGAGCTTCGTGAACTCGTGGAAAGTTCTGATGCCCAACTCGAAGAAATGAAGCAGAAACTCAACGATGCCAAAGCGAGAGCAACTGAGGCGGAGAAATCTTTGGAGGCTGCACAAGATGAGATCGAGAGAGTTCGACCTTTTGAGAAGGAGGTTAGAGAGAAGAACCTCCTTATTGGCAAGCTTAGGCACGAAGCTGTTACCCTAAATGACCACTTGACAAAAGCTCTCCGGTTCCTCAAGAAGGGAAAGGCCGAAGATAATGTTGATAGGTGGGAGACCAACCCCCTGGATCTGTCCTGGTTGTCCCTATGCAGCTTTGCTGATGGCCATCCAGACATATTGTAACAAATCATCTACTACATTTCCTTGCGCTCGATCGTTCGGACCCGAAGAAGTTCCAGATCCTGCAACTTATTGCAGCGCTTTTGGGCTGGACAGATGGTAGGCGGGACCAGGCCTTCGTTTTCACTGTGATACTGACATTCTTTAGAACAACGCGAGCAAGCGGGCCTGGCTCGCCCAGGAACCTTGGGGAACTCAGGCAAGCTTCGCGTCCCAAGCTCGCCTGTACATCGCACTCCAAGTACTCCGACTTTCGCAACCGAGTTTATGGATAACGGGGCCTCGGGCAAGGAGTCATTAGCAGAACTCTGGTCCAACTTTCTCGAGCAGGAGTCACAGGCCTCGAAGAATAATAGCTAATTTATCGCATGACGTCGAAGATTGACGCCATATTCCGCCCGCAAATCATCAATCTCGCGAATCTCGTGAACTGACACAACAACAATACATCCTTCTCACCGCCTGTCACCTTTGTACAATCAGGACCTTCCAAGGTTATCTTGTATCTACGTAGCTACAACCGAAAGCGGCCAACTCTTCCGGACTAGCCTCTAGCTACAAACTCACCGCCTTTGATGCTTATTCCAACGAGGGGCGTAAAACAACATAGAATAGCAAGTTACTGACCTTTTCAGACAGGTATCAGTATATGCATACCTTTCCCAGATTCTGTGGAGCATTCTCGTCGTTGAGTAGACGTCTCATATTGATACCCCGCTTCTCAGCATCCAGAATGACTACCAGCGCAGGTGCGAACCTCTGTCTATTATACTTCTTGCGCAGTTAAGAAATAACAATGAGCCGCCTATCTAGTGCAAAATTTCCGACCGGTGGTCGTATCGGGGCCCTCCGGAACTGGCAAATCAACGCTCCTGAAGAGACTCTTTGCCGAGTTCCCTCATACCTTCGGCTTCTCTGTTTCCCGTCAGTAAACCCCCGCGTTCGCAAAGAGACAAGCCCCTCATGAAGCTTATTTGGTATAGACACGACCAGAGCGCCCCGCGCCGGCGAACAGCACGGCCGCGAATACTACTTTACGACAAAAGAAGACTTCCTCGAGCTAGTCAGCAAGAACGGCTTCATCGAACATGCCCAATTCGGCGGAAACTTCTACGGAACAAGCGTGCAGGCTGTGAAGAACATCGCGGCGAAGGAGAAGATCTGTATCCTTGACATTGAGATGGAGGTTTGTCTTCGTTCCAGTCCTCTCGAGGGCCATGAAGACATAGGTGCTAAGTTTATCGCAACAAATAGGGTGTTAAGCAAGTGAAGAAGACCGACCTCAACGCCCGGTTTCTATTTCTCGCACCACCGTCTGTTGAGGAGCTGGAGAGGAGATTGCGCGGCCGTGGGACCGAGACCGAGGAAAGTTTGCAAAAGCGGCTGACGCAGGCACGGAACGAGCTCGAATTTGCGAAGCAGCCGGGTGCACATGATAAGATTGTTGTGAACGATGATCTGGAGAAAGCGTACACGGAGTTGAGGGACTATATTGTTGACGGAGGAAAGTTCGGAGTAGAGCAATGATGGCTCGGGCATTAGGTCTTGCTGGAAAGCGCTCGGCGTGCCTTGAATTTTGCACTCGTTTACGTCTCATCGCATATTTAGCCTGCATGTAGGTTGCGCCGGAGGATATATGTAGAGATATAATTCCCTCGAATGTGAGAATTAAGGAAATTAAGTACATAAAACGAGATCGATTCTAGCGCTCTCAAGCTAGCTCTCTTTTCAGTGTGCGAAAAAGCGAAATCGTAGGAAATCAAGATGAGCCCAGTCATTCTCCCTCGGCTTGGAGAAGATAACAATAAATGCGCGATAAAGAGCCTAAAGTTAAAAGGGGATATCTGTAAGTGCGTGCTGGTCAGGAAGTAATGGTGATACGGGTTTCGGAAGTAAAGAATAGAAAGAAGCTTCAAGAGGGCTGTCTTCAGGAGGAATATTTGCCTGTCGACAACATCCGACACCAAAAGTCCGTGTTCGGTAGAAAACGATTTTGATCCTCGTTAGTCCTCGCCAGACTAGTAGCCATTCATTGTCATCCGCTGTGAGTTGCGGCTCAGTTCTCTGTCAGCGGAAGGGCTGATGGGCCGGCTACCACCGCTGTGACCACCGGCGGCGCTGCTCTCCTTCAATGCCAGAAGCTGCTTAGCACGGAAAGTCTCGTAGTGAATTTGGCTGGTCGTTTCAATGAGGTCCTGGAGATGGGTACGGGTAAGGAAATTTCGTAGAGAGATGAATTCGCAGTGGCTCTCATCCTCTACATTGATGACTCCCCAGCGGTTCTGGCGTCCCCGCACAGGCTGGCCGTTCACAACAATTGTCTTCTCACTTCCCACAACAGCAAAGGGGATGATATCCTAGTAACGATTAGATACTGCATTGAACTAGAAGACACGAGAGTCCTTACCTTGATGCGGGCGTTCACAGCACGCTCCTCATCATCGAGTTCGTCGTTATCATAGGGGTACATCTTCAAGTTGTGGAAGGCGAACTCCTCCTTGATGCGCTCCTTGAACGCCTGGCGTTCCTCGAGGGTGAGTGAATCAGCCTTGGCGATTACTGGGACAACGTTGACGACATCAGATAGCTTCTTCAGGACAACGATATCAATGGGTTTCAGGCTGTTACAGGGTCAGTCTTGGTACCTCCCAGAACAAAGTGATCTATCATTCAAACTTACGCATGGCCAGAGGCCTGGATGAAGAAGAGACAGCAGTGAATGCGAGTATCTTGAATATAGCGGTCACGCTGAGCAGTAAGTTCTTTGCGGAGGTATGCGGAATGCTGGTCTTTGATGTATTTAACGATTGGGTCCCAGCTAGCGAGAGATTAGATTAGCGTAGCATCAAGGGGGGTGAATTGAGTATATTCAGTACCATCGGTCGTTGTTCACTTGGTCACCATAGCCAGGGGTGTCAACGATGTTTAACCTTAGACGGACACCATTTTCCTCGATGACTATCGAGTCGTTAGACAATCGAGCAGCCCAATGCACGGACATTCCACCTACTATGGGAAACGGTCTGGATCTCTGTGGTTGAACGAACGGGTTCGTTGGGAGTCAGACGACCCTTGGAGTCGATCAGGTGCGAAGCGAAGATGGTGTTGATCAAAGTAGATTTTCCAAGACCAGTCTGACCTGTTCATCGTCGCATGAGCATAGAGCACAACTGACGATATGCAACAAAGCTTGACTTACCAACACACATAACATTGAACTGAAAGCCACGCTTCAACAGTTTCCGTTCGATCTGGGAAGTGATGCTGTCGAAACCGACATGGCTCCGGGGGAAGACGGTAGAAGACGGGGCGGAGCTTGTAGCAGCCATGGTGGTCTTACGCGGGAAGATCGAGGAAGTTAATGGCGAGAGACCGATCAATTAGGCAAAGACAGGAGAGGACGACAAAAGCAGCACTCAGGGACAACTTAGACTTCGAAGGAGATCAGCTCGTTACCCCAATGCATCGATATCGATCGGGAGGGAGAGAGCAACCATGATAGACCCCTTTAATTGTTGTCGCGACTCAGGGGTGATATACGCTAGTCCCACTTAGGCTTAGTATATCTCCAGACCCAAACCTAGCAAACTGCAGGTCATTGTGAAAAGCTTCAAACTGCCAATTTTCAGTAACTGTTAATGCACTGTTAGTGCACGCCCGCATTTGAACACTTTGTACCAGTCTTTCTGTCCCTCCATCCCTCGTCTTTTTTACTCGCGGGCGACCATACACTGATTAAAACTGTCACCATGGCTCTGCGACTACTGCCATCCAACACCTTTCCTCGCACACTGCCTCAATTTGTCTTACCGTCAAGATCTCTGTCCTTCGCTGTCAACATCCCTTACCACCGGTCTACCATCTTTGCCGCTGCTCTACGACCAGCCGCGTTTACATTTAGCATACCCGGCATTATTTCTGACATATGGGAATCTATACTCCTAGCCGTTCCGAAGAAGAAGACATCCCACATGAAGAAGCGACATAGGCAGATGGCTGGAAAAGCATTGAAAGATGTCAAGCACTTTACAAACTGTCCTGCATGTGGGCAGCCAAAACGCCCGCACGTGCTATGCCAACACTGTGTATCAGGTATGGGAATTCGTCATCTCTAGCAGGAGCGTGCTAACCGACCCTCTGGGCAGACATCAAGAAGCGATGGGGAAAGTCTCAACTGGCATGAAGCATCTCAATCGGAATATGATATAATATGAAAAAAGAAATCGGATCTGGAGAGATGACTGTGTATTTGTATAAATATCGCGTGTACAGTGCATGTATTTTCGGCGTTAGGCTAGCAATGGGAATTTTCGTATTATGCCTAGACTCTAGCAACTCCATTTCATTCTCAGGCCACTCGATGCACATAGTAGAATTCCGTCGGGCTACTTACCCGCCGCTTGCTCTATGCAAAGTTACTACGAGATAATATGTCTTGCATTCCGGTTCTACATCGGAGCAGCCCAATCTAAGCTGCATCTAGCACTTAGCGATGCTTGATGTCGTGGATTGTCCTGTGCATCTTTGACAATAGTATCATCATTCATTATCATCCAGTACCACCTCGCTATTTCATCACCTCAACGAACAGCCTGCGCATCCTCTTCAAAAATGCGCCGAAATCACGATCCTCATTCAATATGTCGAGTTCCCGATCCAAGGATTTTCTATCCAATTTGGGCCGCGTGTGAAACACATCATAGTCACGGCTCGAGGTACCGAGCTCAAACCATGCTTCCACTTCCCAATCTTTCTCCAAGAGATGGCTATAGACAAACTTCAGCCGATCTTCCCTGCCGGCGCCTTCAATGCGGAGACACAGATAATCTTGCCAAAAGTCAAGTTCCGGGACGTTCAGACGCGCCTGAGCGTCAAGGTACTGGGAGTGGCTCTTCTGTGCTTCTAACCTTTGGTTGATAGCTTTCTGTGTCTCGTCAATTTGCTGTTTGAGACGATCACGCTTGCTAAGACGAGAGTCGCGTTCTAAGGTAACAGATGAGACAGCAGCGTGCATTTCGGCCGCCTCAGCGGCCTCCTTCTGGAGAGTCTGTTCGTGGGTTTGCGACTTTAAGTTGAGTATCTCGATATCTCTTTGCTTCATCCGTTCATCCTCTGGTTATTGCCGGGTTAGAGACCTTGTTCGCGCTGTAAGTAGCCTCCTAGGTTTTCCCACCTTGTAGTTCAGCTAAACCTATCTTGAACTGATTTCTCTCTTCCAAAACTTGTTTCCGTCCACGTTCAATGAAGGCATCGAATCGTGCCGTGAATTGCGCCATGCGACTGCGGAGATCTTCGAACCCGAAATTGATACTGGGAAGCGAGTCCGCCATTGACGGTGCTGTTGCGGAGGCCAGAGGTGGCCGCATGCCGCTCGTTGAGAGTGAAGGATCGAATGAGGAAGACATGGTGTGTTCTTGACACTTTGAATTGATGTCCTTGGATGGTGAGTTGCAGGGAAGCTAAATGCGCGGAAACCTCAACCATCTGGGCAATCCGCTTTGGTGTTGCGCCGCAACCAAAGCTTGGCGTTTGACGATCAGCAATTTTAGCACAAGCTGAAGAAAAACGTACTCCGAGGTTCTTTAACACTCCTTCTATATGAACTCCCTTCATATCTCTGCCACAAAGTAGATGCGTGAGATGACCGTGAAAAGCAAAATTCTGTTTATATCACAGTTATTCCTTAGAACCGCAATTTTTCCTTGAGAGACTGGTGCAGTTCCCGATATGCTTGTTGGATCGGCCTTCTTGTGTCTCGCGAGGATCAAAGGTAGACCAAATGGATGAAAGTTCGGCCAGGCCTCTCCAGTATGGGCACGTGGGGAAAGCTCTATACCATCCGGATACTCAAACGTGGTCCTTTGCGCGCTCTTTGGCTCCTCGTAAGTGCTCATAGGTGACTCGTCATATGGTACTAATAATCCACAAGCTCTGGGCATATCATACACTGGAGTGACGAAAGTTGCTATACAGTCGCCCTATACGTCGATTCGACAGTCATCAACAGCGAGGCCATCAACCCTATGTCGGGGTTACCCAGAGCTTATTGCAGGCCTCCGCTTGGCTCCGACCGAGGCGCTATCGCATACCATCACAGCAACAGACGAAACATGTAACCCCTTGGCTTCTACGCTCCTTGACTTTGGTCGCGCAGTCGACTTGGATATCGATACTTCTGGACGTCTAGCAGTCCCAATTGTGGCATTTGCATCCGGAGAATGCGGTCACACCATTTCTTTCCGGACAATATCCGTCGAGACGGTGAACCTTGAACAGGCCACAATAGGCCCATTGCGTGTCCCGACAATTGGGGATGAAGATTGTGTTGAATGGCTAACAAACGGGGTCCCAATTCGGCAAATCTGTTTCTCACATGCCCCCGATGAAAAAGCCACCTTCATGGCAGCTCGTTCTTCAACTACCACCGTCTTTCGGCCTCTCTATCGCAGGCATCCTATGTCGGTTCTATTGCACCGGGACAGTGATGCCATTATGTCTGGTCATCAAGCTTCTCGCATCGACCCGAACTTTCTGGTGGAGATTTCTACCTCCCATACAGGAGGCTTTGCGCACGCGGATGTGAAGTTCAGCCCGTGGAATCAGAACCAGCTCGCCCTCGTTGACGAGGATGGTAAATGGGGTATCTGGGAATTGCGCAACCAACACAAGCGGAATAAGGACAATTGGGTTGCTGCACGTGTGGTCTCCGGATCACTTCCCTGGGTTAGTATCGAGGAGAGCCAAGGTGTCAATTTTCAAGGTCGGCATGATGGCTGGCTGGCTGTCGAATGGGCCGGGAACGAAAACCATATCATTGTTTGTGACCGGAGGTGTTCCATGCTTTATCGTGTGGAGGGTGATCGGACATGCTCCTACCCAATAGAGCTGAGTTTCAAGAGAAAGTCTGAATGGATTTTGGGCATCAAGAGGAGCGTCTGCAACCCCTCACATGTTTTCATCCTCACGTCTTCCCGGCTCCTCTGGTTCGACGTGACTCCGAATTCAATTCCAGCCCAAGAGGATTCGAGACCGTCAATACACCCGCGCTTATCTTGGCGACATTTTCGCGACACGGATGATACGACACTACAATTAAGCTCACTCGCAGTGAATGGCGGTAAGAGCCTGCAATGCTGATATAGATACATTTTTCTGTGACCACTAATGAAGTTCGCGGAAGATTTCTATGCAGTTATATTTTCTCGCCTCAATTCACTTGTGCAAGCATTTCGTTGCCCGAATTCTTTGGTGCCTATGACTGACTCAGACTCTGCTCCTGATCCTTTTATCCTGGACATGCCGCAATCTTCTGGTTATGAGGAAGGCTCGACCAACATACATCTCGTCTCGCTTCTCTTCAAAGAAATAGTCCCAACGGCTACCGACCAGGAATACCGCGAACAGAGATTGAGTTTACTGAAAGCCTTTGCGGTAGACTCACGTCTCTGCATTCGAGAATCGCTTCACTCGAGACCATCAATTGGTGTAGTTGACGGGGAGGCAACACGGGGACGGGACCTTTTGCGAGTTAGGCATTTACGTCTGGCGGGGCTGCGGAAGCAGACCGTACACCCACCCTCAAATTTCATTATTGATGACTCTGACGAATCTGCGCTCGGTCCTGGGACGATTTTATACCGCGGAGTGGACAGTATAGTTCCCTTGGCAGACTCACAGTTTACACTCGATTATACGCAGATATATGCGATAGCGACGGGGTCTTTACATCTGTTGTTGAATGACGCAGAAACCGCCCAGAGAAATTTCCATGCATCCGTCGAAGATATAGTCAATGAAGTCTCTAAATACGGTCCGTCCGGTCGGTTCACGAGCCAGACAGCGTACGTCAAACGAAGACTTTGAAAGTACAGTTAGTTTGCTGACCAGCCAATGCTTCAGGCTTGAGATCCTACGGAGGACTCCCATACTGGACGATATCGATCAGAATGCACAGGATATTGCGGCGCTCTTATCAAAACTTACAGTCAATCACCATGCGCCTGGGAACCAACATCATCTCCTTGTCCAGCCATTCAGTCCACCCATTCCGCAGCCGCTTCGGCGAGAGAACTCAGTAGAGCCCCCGAATATGGACCTTGTTGCGGTCTACGATCGACTAGTGAATCACTGGCTAGTGGACTTGCCCGCTAACATACCTGGCCGGGCAAGGATTGCGAAAGAAAAGGCCATCCGGCATCTTCTGGCGGATCTTATACTAGCACAAATTATCTCGGCGCGCAGTATAACCGAGCTTGAATCTACAGCTATCGGGGACGGTCGCCAAACCGGCCCCTCTGCCGGAGGTCTAATTTCCTCTTGTAGAACTGTCGATGAACGTTTTTTGCTTGAGACACCGGTGGCACAGAATTCCGAGCCTCAAGCAAGTATAACAACTACAAGGAGCGCTTCAGCGCTCCGCGACTATACGTATCCTGATCGGGAGGCGGAGGAATCCGCTACTCTTACTACGCTCTCGGCCTATACAACCTTCGACAGGGGTGGGCCTTCTTCTCGGGATACGGAACGCATCCTTAGTCACTGGAAGCCAGGCAGCGCCCCAACAACGTATACATTCGTGTCTGAGGAGTCGCAGTTGGCAGCCCGGGTCAGAGCTTCACGGCGCAAATCGCGGAAGAAGATATCCAAGGTTATGAACACTTTAAGCCTCGAGCCCTCTATTCCTCTTCCCGTCTCTTCGCCTGTCCCTGCTGTCAGAGATTGGAGCAGTCAGGCCGATAACAGCCAACCTCCGATTATACGATTACAAAACAGTCAAACCACCGATGACCTACCAATGACTCAGGTCGAGCGAGGGGCATTCGGGAGTCGTGAAGCCAACCGAAAAATAGGCATGAAAGCGAAGAGGAAGAAAAGAGCGGCCGGATTTTGAGACGTCGATGCATGCTTTATGTGTAAACCATATATTGTGTATACTGTATTGGCTCTGATCCTAACATTACAATCGGATAGTGTCTTCGTAATTTCTAACATATTCAGATTATACATCTGCTTAGCGGCTCAATAATGTTGACGGGATACTCGACATGGGCCGTTTATGCCGCTTTTGCAATATAAAGATCAGCTGTTACCTCCGCTTGGTTGACAAAACCATAAGTTTGGCGGCGACATCATCCTTTAAATAGAAAGTCCAAACTGTGATCACTATGAGTGGTCCAGGCCTCGTACATATTGAATCCATTGTCCCGCACTCCACCTGAGTCCTCATCACGGGTCTTTCTCCAGCTCCTAAACATAAATTTCAGCAACATCCTTCAATCTCACGCGGCTTCTTTTCCTTTTTCACACCAGAAAAGAAAAATGTCTGATCACCAGTACAAATTCAACGTGAGCATGAGCTGTGGCGGCTGCTCCGGCGCCATCGAGCGCGTCCTCAAGAGACTCGACGGTACTACCCCTCAACACTATACTTCACCGCTCCCCTTCACGCCATGGAACCATACAACCACAGATCTGTTATTCCAGCCATATGCTAATGATACATGGTCTTCAACACCACAGGCGTTAAATCCTTCGACGTAAGCTTGGAGTCTCAAACCGCCAGCGTCGTCACCGACTCCTCCGTGCCGTACGAGACTGTCCTTGCGACGATCAAGAAGACTGGGAAGACGGTGAACAGTGGGGAGGCAGATGGTCAAACTATGGGCGTCTGATCTGATTATTCTATGGCCATTGACACTGTTTTTATTTTTTGAGCGGTAACGATGGAACGAAATGGCTACATGATTTTATACGTTGCCTGGATTGTACACATTAACAAGTGACGGAGACGTAGCACAGCAAGCCGTGCGACGGACGATACCTTATGGACGTTCGCAATACGATCACTGATCCTACGAGTACTCCTGGAATAAATTGACTATTCCCTTACTGGGATGTTTCAAGCACGCTCTCACTGGCACTTCCTTATTATGAGAAAGATACCGGGACTGGCTTGGACTCTCTGTTCGAAGGACATACCCTTACCGTAAGGGCAAAGTCCAGGTTTCATTCAAGTTGATGAAAGGTAACAATATAATCCACACAATTCTGGGTATCATACTAAACACAATAACGATGCCCAATAAAACATTCAACAGGAGCAGTCCTCGCCAACCACAATCAGTCAATAATCATAACTGTTCGCCCTTCGAGCTCCGGATATCGTGTACCCTCGACCCTCCGAATATATGTAGGTGGATGTTGCCTCTCTGCAAATTGTAGGCGGTTATGAGGTTCGTAAGCCGTCCTAAACAAAGAATGAGCTTGTATGCTTGGTATGGAACCCGTGTTGCTATGTGCATGCAAAAAAGTGACAAAGAAAGAGTAGTTCAGGTTCCCAAGGGAATGGGGTTGTCCTTGTCGCCATACCGTGAAGAGGTTACAGGACCCTTGAATCGTCTCTCAGTTTGATGGACAGGAGGTGATGTCTGAAATAGTCCGCTGTCATGTTGTGTTGGATATCGGTTGCCGGTCACCGGGTATTGTAGGGGAGCTCTAGTCTTAGGGCCCGAATGGATCCTATGGTGAGGCGGCACAGATGTTAGGCTATCTGCTGGAACACGCCAATGCTGGTCACCATGGCATTTGGCATTGGCTGGCCGAGGCGGGCTTTCCACCATGTGACTGCGAGGATGGCGCCGGTTCTCCAAAACACCGGATTCCCGGACATCAACAGGACGGACGAAACCATCGGCGTATAGTCCTTGCTTCTCCGCAGTCTCGTGGAACACAGGCGCGCGATCGGTATTCCTGCTCCACCAAGCAGCTCCACGCTGAATCTTTGATGTCTCTGAATCATTCACTCCATTGGGATTATAACCAATGGAACAGTGGGAGGTCCGTGCCTCACTTGCATCTGACCAGAAAGGCTGAAAATTCCTGGCGGGGCCTTTATCGGCGGGAATGCCATATTTAGCGTCCGGGGTCATACGCGGCTGACCTGGAGAACTGTGACGAACGGCCTGAAAATCAACAAGACGGTTAGGAGAATAGGGTCTGCTTTTCGCTGGCCTACGATGCTCAGGGATCTGAGTTTCGGGTTCAAAACGAGCGGTAGAGATAAAGGAACTCCGGAGACTGGTCGGCTGGTGCTGTGCAATAAGCCGCGGCTCGTCTGGGTCAATATACCTCCTACAAACGAAGGGTTGATTTGGAACAGAAGCCTGTCCGGCTGTCTCATAATGATCCACTGGGTAAGTGCTCAAAGGAGTAGGGGCCTTGTCCAATGAAACTGGTCCGTAATACGTCAGACGCCGTTTCCTGGAGACGTGATCCTGAGCGGTATCCTGAAGGCCCGGTTGAGAGGGAATATCCTTGTGAACCTGGCTGTGCGGAGTTACTGAGCGGAAGGCAAACGCTCCTGACATCCTTTTAGCAAGATGCTCAATTTGGCCGCAATTTGAGCGCTTGATTTCCAGAGGCAAAGGGCTTTCAATAGATGGCAGTACACGATCCTGTTGGTCCATGTTGCTGATGCGCAAGTGTCCCGACGTCGAAAGAGGAGGCCTGGGACAGCCTCCAATTCTGTCATGGGTCTCCCTAGGACCACCGATAAAGACAGGCTTGTTTAGCAGATCAGGCACTGCAAATGATGGCCTTGGTTGCTCAAGAAGCCGGTCTCTCTCTAGTGGACCAGTATCAAGTGGGGAAAGGGCATCTCTTCTTTTGTCCGGCTGCTGGGCAAAGGGATACAATTCGAGTGGCTCATCCAAAGTTAGCACAGCTGGGTTATCCTTCATGTGGTACCCGCCAGAAAGGCATACGTGGAGTGAAGGTGCAGAACTTACACGATGTTCGGCCACGGGATTAAGCGGGGTTCGGCTGACGTTATTACTGATTGCTCTTTGGTTAAGTAGGGAATATGGGGCAACAGAGGAGTGTTGAGGGCCAACTGGACGGTGTGAAGGGGCCTTATTATACCCACGGTTTTCCTGTGAAGGCTCCCCCCCGGAATATGGGGGTGGTTGATGACTGAAACCACTCGCGACGTTTCTGTACCGGTTTATGGCACGATCCCAAGCTTGATACCTGCTGAAGCCTCGACGATCGACCTTTGCTTTCTTAGGGGTTTGTCGAATAAAACGAAAACCTGGCGGAGCTTCATCACCGGAAATCTCTACGTGGGCGTCCCGAAGCGCGGTGTGGCCATGACTGGCGGGCTTCATAGGAAGTTCCTCAACCACGGGTTTGCTGGAAATAATCTCCACGCTGGTATCTCGACCATGATATATCTGCGGTTCACCCTCAGTGTCACTATCCTCATCGTCGGAAATGACGATGACTTCGCGAAACACATCCTCGAGGACCGTCTTGCCATTCTCATCATCCCCTCTCCATTCCACTAATTTAGCGAGGGTCGGCTGTTCTACAGCGGCCCTTGCCTCGTGGAAAGAGGTTGACTTGAGAAGGCGATCATAGTTTGTGTAGACATGACGGATATGGGCGACAACAGCTAACTGCGCTCGGCGGGCGAGGGGGAGCTCAACTGCCGTACCTACTTTACGCTGACCCTAGACCCTATATCAGTACCTGTGGAGCTGCCCACCCGTTTGACCTCTGGTGAGATTTACCTTTTGGAAAGCAGTTTTTATGATTTGATTCAGGTCATTGCCGGGTATGTTAGGAAAGAGGTCTTTCAGAACATCCCTAGCCTCAGTGTTGATGGTTATCTGCGAGACCGAGTTAGTCTTGTCGCCGTTGGCGTCTTCGCTAACGTTGTAGAAGGATACTGCTTTCCCAGCTGCAGTGAGGTATAGTCCACGATCCATACACACAGCGGCAACAACAGCACTGGGAAAGTGATACCCAATTCGGTGGACGTGTTGGGACAGGCCATGAGTATGCAGATGCGGCGTTGTCTGCCGAGACAATAACATGATCAGTGGAACGATGACCAGGAAATGTTTCATAATATTCAGAGGGGAAATCGGCATACAGAAACGGCGTACACCTTTAACCCATCCCTACGACATAGTTCTTTGCAGGCACTTGTGAAGTGAGGATCCCCTGCCGAAATGAAAGTGTAACCTGGAGGCGCTTTTGCTTCGAATGATATCTGCCATAGTTGTCAAAAGCGCTGATAGGGAACCGGCGAGGCGGCAACGTACAACACTCCTAAGCTTCTTCTTTGCCTGCGTGACCGACTCTAGAATAACCTTGTGTTTTCGCGCTTTCCGCTTCGACACCCGGCTCGGGCTTCGCCTGGTCCTTACGGACGCAGACCTTCGAGACACTCGGGTCATATCGTTGGGATCAGATGTTCCGAGTTTCTATGAGAAGAACGCTTTCATCTTCACGATAACGTGCCGGGAATGCGCTGCGATTTCAGCCAAACACCAAATGATTGCCACCCACGGAACATGTAAGCAAGGACTGGTCACTTGGGTAGTGCTTAGTAGAAACTCGAGATCATCGGTCAGTGTGCATCATCACTACTTTGGGCGGCGTGAGCTTAAGCGCAAAATAGTAGTAGCAGTTCACTAGGTAGTTTCCACAAAACGGCTTATCCCTGTTCGATCCGATAGAACCTCCCCGCCCAGGACCTGGATAGCGGAGGAAATGTTGTGCAATAGTCTGGTCAGACACGGCGACAAGATATGTACTCCGCGTAGAGCGCCAGAGGATGGGGAAGATGAGGTGGAAGGGCACCAAAACCACTGTTTCGGCCTAACGTGGGCGCATGGCAAGGCACCTGGCACCTGTTCGACTCCACCCAATTAGGTTAGCGTCATCACTCCCCCAGGTCCTCTGTCCCTCCATCCTTCTTGGATCCAACAGCCCGAGGGCAACACTTGAGAGATTTGAAGCTTGATAGTCACCCATAATAATGAGCGGGGCACTTGCAGATAAGCAAGCCGTTGTTTATGCCTACCGCCATCTCTACCGCCAGGGGCTCAAGGCTGTGAATTATTCCGCCCCTTCACGCCATCTACTTCTTCAAACTTTGCGCTCATCCTTCCGCTCTTTGCCTCCGCAGGAGTTCGACCCTGTGCGAATCTCCAAGACCTTAAACTTCCTCCAAAAGGCGGCCGAGACCACAGGCATTGAACACAAGATTGTGAGGAATTTACTCATGCTCAAGTATTGGGACCAGTATAACAAGAGGACCGACTTTCGCCTGTAAGTTCCCTCCCGCCGAAGCCCCCCGGAATGCCAATAAACTCAATCTGACTCTATTGAAGTTTAAAGGGATTGGAGATCGACCAGAAAAATTTCTACCTACGTAAAGATGTTCGTTCGCAGTTCAATCAAACGATGATGCTTCTTAATGAGAGCCTGGGAACATGCCTACGATAACCGGGAGGAGAGCAATAATGATAATAGCACCGTCCATCGCGGGCAGCGTTCCGCAGGCAGAAGCTTCCAGTTTGCACTTGCGAAAGTGGTTTAGGGATGTCCTCGATCAGTACTGGCATTCACGATTAGTCCTCTGGCCGCACAAACTGCAATGCGTCGATGATTGGACTGGCCACTCCCGTTGTGCTCACTGCTCTAGAAATTGGGAGTCACCCGGATACACACATGTGTTGACTGCGCTTGATACGGAACGGACCATCTTTGAAGCGTTTAAGCGCATATCTGACGGGAGTAGGGCTGAAAAAATGATACTGTTTACCCGTCAAATAGGCTCTAAAAGACTCATCGTCTGCTGAGTCTCTCAAGGGATTTTCCTGTACGAACTCAAGTGCAGCATCAAGCGTATTTCCTGAGGAAACTGCACTGGCTCGGCCCCCACACTAAGGTAGCATCCCCGCCTAGCGAGTCGCAGATAAAGCTGCGAGAGTTTTTAGCTTCAGTGCACTTTTTTCTGGAGAAACAAGACCAATACTCAAGGGTCATGTTTCTCAACACCGAAATGTCTTCATTGGCTGAATGTACCTCACTGCTAAAGTACATTATTTTATGGATGTTGGCTGATGCTCAGCCGCTGTTTGAATAGTTAAAAATATACTTCGATTCTGGGAAACCAACGATTTCGCCGTGTGCTCTCGCCTTCGCGGTCCGTTAAAATCTATCCGGCGCCAGGTCAATGCTTAGCCCATAAAAAGGTCAATAGTTCGGTTTAAACTCCAAACACCAATTAGCTCTGTTCATGTAGGCGTATGTAGATGGGCCCGCCAACTATGCCGATGCAATCTGATCGTAGTTATTCATGGATCCAGCCATGCTCATCCTCGATCTTCCTATTTCTCAAGCGGTGTGGTTGTATCATCGGTGACCGAAAATATCGATGCTCTCTGCATCATCCTCATCCTCATCCTCTTCGTCCTCGTTCCTGCCGTCGGAATCGCTAGAGCTTGATAATTCTTCTTCCTCTTCGTCTTCGGCTGCCGGAGTCTCATCGGCAGGATCAGTTCCCCTGCTGAGGAATCCATAACTATACCTGAATCTAGTTCCCCAAATACTAAGCTCACCCTCATCATTCTCGTCGGCTTGGTTAAAACGAAGCCCCAAAAACGAGGTCGACATAGACCTTTGCGAATGGCGGTCAGAAGGTATGCCAAAGTAGTTGCTGATAACGGGCGAGACTGCACGGCCACGGGTGAGATTATACGAAGCGAATTGCCGGGATGAACTCGCAGGCAGTGATGGATCAAATTGAGGATGTCTACCTTCTCCTGGTGCCGAACTGGGGTCAATTTGCAAGTTCGCCAAAGATGGCAACCCTGATTCATCTGCACCATGGGAAGATGCCCTCGGCCTGGAAGCCGGTGAATTGCCATCCTCGACAGATTGCTCTGGAAGACCTAGGGCTTCCCCGTTGAGCACGCTGAGTTGAGTGGTATTGTATGATTCACACCTGAATTTACTGTAAATTTCATGTCTGGGTCGAATCCGCGATTGGACTTACATATCACACTTTAGGCCCAGCCAGTGGTACTTGACGACCGACTTAGTACCACAGTCATTGCAGGTAATAATAGCTTTCGTGTCTTTGAAGTCAGCCGGCATTGGCTGGCTCTCAATTGTCCTATCAAGGTTTCGGAACCTGGCTTCCATGTTGGTGATCGTCTTGCTGCATATCGGGCAGCGGTACGAGGTCTTCGAATACTCAGAAAGACAGCGTTGATGGATGCTGTGACCACATCGCATGAAAACGACGGTCTCCGGCGACGTAAACATGTAATCTCCACAAATCGGACAATCGCACTGCGTTGAACGCTCAATGCACTTATGCGTGTTCTCGATGGAAATGGGAAGACAGACGCTGCATGTCTACGACTAGGTTAGCAGACAAATTCTTCTTGCTCCACCCTTGCCCGGTGCTTACCTTGCAGTGGAAGAAGTCCTTTCCTATCCCCTTTCCAATACGGCAAATGCCACAGTCGTTGCAATGGTAGATGCTCTTACTGGCATCATTGTCCCATAATTTACATGCGGCACAGAAATACTGAGCAGCTAGTTCATCGCACGATTTACAGTATTGGCCGGCAGGCTGGGCATGTCCACAAAACATACAGAGCATGTTCTCTGTTTTTGGACGATCGAGATGGTGGTCCTCGACTGCGTCGTGGCAGAACCGACAAGTGTACCACTTCTTGCAGTCGAAGCACTGAAGTTTGACATTCCTTTTATAATGTGGGCAGCCTAGGCAAGGTTCCTCTAATTCTTCGACATCCGCATCCTCGCCATCATCAAGTAGAGGTTCTGTCTCTGATCTTGGATGATAAGTCGGCTCTAGATCTTCGGCGGTCAGGTTATGGGTTATATCATGTTGCATAGAAGTGGCTGTAGATGCTGAGGAGATGGATGGCTGATCAAAGGACTGGCCGCTCCAACGATTTGGAGTGTATGCACGTTCGGGAGTTCGTGAGGAAGGCGTGGGAGAAGAAACTGGCGAAAGATGGCTTGCCGAAGATTCCCGGGATGAATGGTAGTTCTCTGTCATTAGATCGTGAATCATGCGAGCTTGCTCTGTGCTCGTATACCCCAAATCTCGGATGGCATGAATCCGTTTCCGCAGGGCACCCATTCCATCATCCTCAGGCAGTAAGGGTTGCACGCCCATATCAGCCATTCTGGAGTGACGGCCCGGAGTGCCTTGAGATTCCCGGGTACCAACTGAAGTACTCTCGGCGTACTGCTGTCCCGCCGCATCCTGATGTGAAGGCCCGGATGTGGTAGAAGACTCCCCGGCGTTCATTCCCGTAGTTCCGCCTTGATCCTGCTTGTTCGTATCACGGGCCAGGTTCTCGGTGTGTTCAGACTGGTGCAGCCCGTCAGGACCAGAAGACGGGGTGATCGCCAAGGAGGACGCATTCAAGGGACCATTTCCAACCCCTGCAAATGCATCACCATCTGTATGGGCCCTTGAAGATCTATTATGGTCCATTTCCGACATAATCGCTCGTAGTTATCATCGCTGCAGTAATTGCTGCTCGAGTTTTCTATTTCGCAGGTCTTATGGCGCGAAAACAATCAGGCATCATTGGAAGCTGGCCGAGAGTGTATGAGCTGGGATAGGCGAAGGGCGTTCTGAGGTTCCGGTTTCGAAAGGTAAGGAGCTTAGTACCTCGGGCATAGGATTGGAACAGTCAGAAAAGAAACATGAAAAGGGATCGGCTGGTTGCGAGCTAAGACCCAACCCAACTAAGCTGTCAGGAACGATCGGATCTTATGTATACCTGACTAGCCTACTGCTTTCTTGTTTTGGCATGTGAACAAGCACCGCCTTTTGGTCAGCTGACAATGTGCTTCGCATTTATGTACACAAGTGTCAATTGTAGTAGCTAATGCCTGATAAAACTTGGACTGGTATTGTGGATGAATATGCATTGAGTGACGCGGGTAATTGATTGTTGGCTGGTTATATGGATGCTTGATGTCCATGATAGCACCAGATTTGCAATTGGAGCCCCTCGCAGATGATCTCATTCGGTTAGGTACAAGCTGTTCCACCACAAGAAGAATCAAACCAGCGACAGTCTGACTGTAGTGCAACCCCTCGATTCGGCTTTTGATCAAGGATGGTATGGCTCATACAGATAGCAGAGGCTAATTGATCTATTTCTAACTGGCGATCGTTACTAGTCGAAGCAATATCTTTCTTACGGTTCCGCTGATAATAGTAAGTACTGCTGGAGTTGTATAGCCGCCCACCATCGCTGTCTTTGACCGGACTGCTACAGCGCACCCAACCGATATCTTTTCGCTGGCTGTGACCAACAAGCAAATATTGTCGGCGTCGGGGTCCAACTCTATCAAGGTTCATTCCACAACTGATCCCGAATTCCCGTTGGCCCAGACCCTTGAAGCTCACAAGGTCGGGTGCCATCATGTGGTGACCGACGAGAAGGGCTCAAGAGCTGTCAGTGTTGGCTTTGGCGGTGAGGTGGTGATTTGGTCGTGCCATGACGGGACATGGTCTAAGGCCAAAGACGTAGCGCTCGTGGATATTTGGGCGGTTGCCTTGTCCGCCGATGGCCGGTATCTCGCTGGCACCACTCAGAACGGTCATGTCAAAGTCTGGGATTTGGAGGCGAATGAAGAAGAGATACGAGACCATGAAACTCAAGGCAGTTTTGGAACCTGCATAGATCTGGTAAGGACGTTGACTTACCTACTGACTGCAACATGAGATGCTTATAAGGCTATGTAGTCACCGGATGGCCGGTTCATCGCGAGTGGTCATGAGAGCGGCAGCATTTATATTTTCAGTACAGAAACGGGCCGCATGCCGTTCAGTCTATCTGGTAAGTGATGCAAATTGCTTGTTCGTGGAAGAGTCAAGGAATACCTCTGCTGAACATCTATAGGCTTAGTAAAGCCAGTACGGGCTGTCGCATTCTCCCCCGGTGGTAAATTCCTTGCTGCCGCTGGAGACTCCAGGGTTATTGTTCTATACGATACTTCTTCTGGCGAGCAGGTTGCTAGCCTTACGGGTCACTCTGCGTGGATTCTTGCACTTTCCTGGAGCCACACGGGAGAGTATCTTCTAAGCGGGTGAGTCGCTGCTTTCAATCCCTATCAGACATGGGCTAAGAGACGTAAGGTCTTTTGATGGCAAAGTCAAAGTCTGGTCGATTGATACGAGGAACTGTGTTGCTACTCACTCCGAAACGGAAAAGGCCATCTGGAGCGTCAAGTGGCTGCCAAAGGTCGGTAGGTCCGAGGGATTCGCTACGGCCGGTGCCAACAGGAGCATATCATTCTATCGTGAAGCCACTGGTGGTTGAAGTGTTGATGAGCACCGTCCAAATGGCACTGGTACAAGATTTCAGGTCTCCAATCCTTAGACGCATCGAAATTCAAGGTGGCCGTGGAAATATATGAGGTAGCGGCGGTGAAGCGCCGTTCCCTTGTAGTAAGTACTAGATGTAAACTTCAGGCTTCCAACAGAGAGTCCCTATACCGACATATCCCGTAAACCTGTTTACCACCGGTATCTACAAACAATAGTGCAAGTAACTGCTTTCAACACTGCTATCTCTGGTGGCACATTGTACTAAACGGGCTTAGCTAAGCACGCCGGTTGCGGGATCTTCGATTACCTTCTTCGGACGCATTCAGGCGCGGTGCTTTCTGATGACGATGGCGGCGGCGGTGGATGACCTTGACGGTACATGCATGACTTGATCCCTCATCTCCTCGAGATATTCTTATTACGACTATATCTACACTTATTTGCCCCGAATTTCTCTCCCCCCTTGCCATTCCTTCGCTAAATTCCCGGGCCAATTACTCCCATCCTTGGATTTACGTTCGCTTCTGAGACCGAGCACGGATCTTTCTGCTCGCCGAGCTCTATTTCTCGTCGCATCCTGGATTAGGAAGAGCTCCTTTGATTTCGCCAAAATCTCGGCGTGTGACATAAACGGGCTCAAAGATCCCATCCATTTTTACCCCCTCACGGCTCCGATTCCTTCGTTCCTTAAGATCTAGGTAGAATAAGTTGTCGACTCCAGTTTCCGCTATCGATAATCGCCCCTTCCTAGGACCCGGTTCCTGAATGCGTTGAGGTACACGCATCCCCCGCCTTGGCCTACAAGACCATGGTCCGGCGCAATTCAGACATCGGGATCCAACTGCCTGATGCTGCCCCTGTTGCCGCGCCTGACACTTTAAGTGAGCCAGACATAGAAATGTTGTCCGATGAGCCGGTTCCTCCTCTGAGTCTTCCCTCCCACCTAGCCGCACGCTTCGCTGGAAAGCCCAGCCTTGTTCGACGTACCTCCGCAGCTTCATCCCGCCGGAGTTCAGTCTCTTTACATTCGAAACATTCCGACGCGACCTCCCGTGGGGCACCTGCCTCTGATCATATCGCGCAACATCTACGACGGGCATCGATCCTAGAGACACGCAAAGCAAGACTCGCGGACCGCGCTTTACATGCGGAAAAAGTGAGGCTACGGGCCGCTCTGGCAAAAGCTGCGAGTCGGAACCTACAGAGAGAAGAACGAGCACTGGCCGCTCAACAGGCTCGTGAACGACTGCTGGCGGAAATTACAGCCAAGTGCGAGGAAGAGGTTCGACGTGCGAAGAAAAGAGCCGAAGATATTCGCGAAAAGAAGGCCGCCGAGCACGCGCGCCTTCGAGTCGAAATGGCAGAGAAGCTTGCGGAGGCAGAGAAGAGGCGGCTACTCTACCAGCAGACCCCAAGACGTCGCCGAACAAGCAGTTTGCCGACTGCGGAAGAGAAGAAATCGGCTGCAGTTACTATGAGACCTTTCACCGTGGAAGTAGCTGCCCGCAAGATTCAACGATTATGGAGGACGCATCACGCGACAGCGACCATGAAAGAATTTTTGAGTCTCGACATCAGGACCGAACGCATCCGCGACATGACTTTTGAGGATGTAGGTGCTCTACTGTCTGAGGATAGAGTCCTAGGTACGACAGCTCGCGTTCTCCGGCTCTGTGGGCTACAGGATATGGAAAGCGGAACAGTCGGTGGTAGAGGGGCTGTGCGCACGTTCCTTAGCAGCTACTTAATCGTTACACACCCTGCTGCGGTTCTGAGCGGTGACGGTGAACAAGAACAGGATCTGATATCCAAAGCGCGGGATCTTCTCTCGGCCTTTGAGCAGGTTACCCCCCTGCTATCTTCCGGTTGTTGCTCAGCAGCGGTTATTTCAACTGAGATACAGACGCTATGTGAGGCGTACAATGTCTTCTTTTCTGCGTTCCACGCGTGGAAGGCGCATGATTCGACTGTCCTAATTGAAATTATGCTGGCCCAATTCATTGAACTGGAGTTGATCTGGCAGACAGTTAAAGATGATCAGGCTGGCGGTGCGGCAGATGACTATCGCCAGGGCATCAGGCAGAACCAAATCCTACTTCTCGCTAGGCTAAAACGCCTAGCGGGCGCTGACGAAGCAATGCAAATGGTGCGAGATGCGCTAAAAAAGGCCAAACGACAGAAGAAAAAGTCCGCTTCTAAGAAGGCTATTCCGCGGTCAGCGGAAGTCGCGCCTGCAACGGCGACCACCGAAACTCTTACAGAGAGTGTTGCATCACCAATCAGTGAGAGTTTCAACAATGTGGACAGCACCGTGTTGAAAGAATTGGAGAAACAGCGAATTTCTCCACATGAGCGGTTCACTAGGCTTCTCACCGCTCTCCCTGAGAATCGTGCTTTGGTGCATGAGCTCCTCATAAACAAGGAATTCAAGATTGAAGAGAAGTCATACACAGAGCCGCGCAAGCGGATTATGGAGCACATGTGCGCTCTAATGCGGCGAGATGTGGAAGCTGGTTTGGAAACAAATTGGACTGTGGCGATGGCCACGGTGATTCAGGACCGTTTACTGCGCTCACTTCGACCGGGCAACTCGCTTCATGTGTTGATAAGTGAGGTACTCGATCCCAAACTGATAGAAAGCCAGTGCAAGGCCGGTGCGTTCTCTTACGACACCTTTTTCAATTTCATGAACACAATTCTTCCTAAGCTTTGTGCGCCTTACCGAGACCCTGTGGTCAAGGCTTTTGCCGAGGACACTTCAGGAGATGCTATCGATCGTCTAGCGAGACTGATGGGCATTATTGACCTTCTATCTCTTGATCATACCAACTTCATGATTCAGGTTGCCGCCCCTCAACTTATCCAGGAAGCTCCTGGGTACGAACGGAGAACATTTGAGAGAAGCCTCCAAGATGGGTCGTCAGGTTTAGGGAAGATCCACCGCTTCTGGCGGACGCACCGTAAAATCATTGCTGACGAGATGCGAAAGCGTGACCCCGAGAATATCCACGGGGAGCCTCAGCCGCCTACATCGAGGGTTTATGCCCATGGTCTTGTGGATCTCGTTTTCAGCAATGCACCCGTGCTTGACGATTTGGTCCCTGAAACCCTGGAGCTGGACCGACAAAGACTAAGCAGGTTACATGCGCAAGCGTTCAAGATAGTAGCTACGGCTTCGATCCTTTTGACCGCCAAAAACCTCCTCAAGCGCGATGCCCGGGCTCAATGGAAGGCTGAAGCGGACCGGATCATGTCACTTGATTTCGATGGTGTTGTTCCGGATAGAATTCAATCAATACTTGAATCCACCCATCCAATGCCCCCTACCGCCAGTGCCCAGCTTGCGGCGACTATCAGGCGGGTGCTACCTCCGGTCGCCACAGCCAGTGCAACGGCTTCACCTGAGGGGAGTCAAGCATCGGTCGAGGTCCATACGGAGCTCCCGGCACAAGAGTCGCCGTCGTCGGTGAATTCGGAGAGCTTTACCACGACAGGTAATACAAGTCGAAACGGCGCAGCCAGCTTCACGGACCCAGTTGCGCGCCTCATCCTGTCACGTCTACGCGCCCATGTGTTCTCCCGACTCAGCGCGTCAAGCGCAAGTGAAAGGGTGCGGGCGACCAGTACTGCAAGCCAAAGCTTAGCAGGAGCAGGAATGCCTGAATTTGTGAGCCAAGTTGGCCAATTGACCGAGGAACTGGACAAAGTGCGCGAAGTTGACTGGCTGTGCCACGGCGCGGTCTACGAACGGATACTGGGTGATAGAAGTCCTATGAGCCCTATAGTGTAAGGCAGTCATCATTCTAGATTGCTCACGTCTTTGGAGTATCCTTTTCTTGGGTTCTTCTTAAGATACTTGTATTTCGCAGTTCCTCCTTGATGGATTTGACAAACGTTGGTTCGAATGATTATCGTTTACTGACTCAGAATACCTGGTACAAAGATGCTTAAAAAATGTCCATGATATCTCAAGCAGACACCTCAGAGATCTGGGCTACGTAGTTTGTGTTGATTACATAGTTAGTAACGGTCTTAATGTCCCTCGCAACCCCACCAAAATCTGTTGCCGCCACCAGTTCTCCCAATACCAGCAATTCGAGTCTCCCACCCAAAATCTATTAAATGCCGATGACCCTGCAGCGACAATAATTCAAATCCTCAAAGAAAGCATTGCACCCTCGACTCCAACAATGGCAGCCCCAGACGTTGTCCAACCCCCCAAGCGCACCCTCACACTCCTCTCCGATCTAACTCCGCCCTCCCTCGAACGCACATGGCTGACAGCACCGCATCCCACCCTCCCCCTCGTCGCAACCTGTAGCTCCGACAAGACAGTCCGCATCTACTCCCTCACCAACTTCCGCCTCCTATCCACCATCTCCGGCGGCCACAAGCGAAGCGTCCGCACCTGCGCCTGGAAACCAAACGTATCCGGCGAAAGTATCCTCGCGACGGGGAGTTTCGACGCAACAGTCGGGATCTGGAGACGATGGGACAACTACGATGAGACTGTGCAGCAGCGAAACGGGAACGCAGAAACTACTCTGGGTGGCGTTGGAGATGCAGAGGAAGAAGAAGACGAGGAAGAATGGCGCTTCGCCGTCCTTTTGGACGGGCATGACAGCGAAGTGAAATCCGTCTCGTGGTCTGCGTCGGGCATGCTTCTGGCCACGTGTTCGCGCGACAAGTCAATCTGGATCTGGGAGGACCTGGATGACGGGGATAACAACTTCGAGACGGTCGCGGTGATGCAGGAGCACGAGGGGGATGTCAAGTGCGTTGCTTGGCACCCAGTTGAGGAGTGTTTAGCTAGTGGGAGCTACGATGATACAATTCGGATCTGGAGAGAGGATATTGACGATTGGGGGCAGGTTGCATGTATTCGGGGGCATGGGGGTACAGTGTGGGGAATCGACTGGGAGGGGGTTGAGAATGTGCCGTCGAGCGAGAGTAGCTTTGGGGAGGGATCAGGGGAGGAGCAATGGAAGCAATGGCGTGCTCTCTCAGGACCTCGCCTTGCATCTTGCTCGCATGATCAGACCGTTCGCGTTTGGCGACGGCAGCCGAAGGCGCAGGGGAGCGGGCGGGGTGCAAGCGCGATACCCAGTATTATTCGACCAACGGGAACGGACGAGACATGGGAACAGGATGCTATTCTACCTTCTGCTCACGTACTCTCGGTTTACGCTATTACTTGGAGCCGACGGACAGGGTTGTTGGCTTCTGTTGGTGCTGATGGGCGCATCGTGGTGTATGAGGAGCGATTCGTGGAATCGTCGTCGTCTCCGAGCGACACAATGGATACAGACTCTCGCGGAGATGACACTGTCAAGCAGCATCCACCTACAGAGTGGAAAATTGTTGCAGTCGTGAACGGGGCACATGGCATCTATGAGATCAATCACATTGTGTGGGCAAAGCGGGCGGACCGCGGCCGGGACGAGAGGAAGGAAGAGGTTTTGGTTACGACTGCGGATGATGGGAGTATCAAAGTTTGGACTATAGCGCCGTGAGCTTTCCAGTCAAGATTGCAAAGCTCACCGTTTCACCTAAGGGGCAAACAGATCAATACGTAGAGGACATAGACGAATAGAAGAAGAACGGCGAAACTACGCGCAGGCAGTCCTCATAATTTGACATTTGAGTGATGCGAATGATTCGCCTTTACTTACTTTGAACAGCGTCGTATATAGGAAATAACTAAATGAGAAGTACAGAAGATCTAAGACCAAAACATGGAGCGAGGGGGATTACCCTCCATGGCTTCCTCCAGGTCGGGCTGACGCTTCTGGCGTAGATTGCGGCTGCCGATGCCCTTCATCGTCGCTGTCATCACCCACTGCATAATGTTCTCTATCCAGGCCCGGTGAATGCAAGTCATCCAATTCTGACTCATCAAAGTCACCAGCCTCCACGTCGGCGCCGGTGCTACGCTTGCTGTGGAACCGATCCAAAACAGACGTGGAGCTTAGGGATTTAGGATAGATACCGCGGTAGCCACTGTGTCGCTGGCGGCTGCGCCAGATGAAAAAGCCCCAGACTATGACACCGACAATGACAACAACGAGCACAGCTTCACCGGACTTGGCATAGGCCTTCCATTCAGTCTCTTTGATTCTCTGTTTCTCTTCCTCCTCGGCTACCGTGCTGTTCGGGTGGCCGCCTACAGATGTCTGGGGGAGCGGCTCCCCATCAATGCGCGAGTCTGCCGGCGTCCCGCCAATGCTGGCAATATCGACATTCATGAAGCGGTCAGCCATATCCCGAGATGTGCGAGGAAGGTCGAATGGGACCATATGGCTGGCGTTGTAAATGAGGACGTATGTCAGGTTTCTCGCATGCTGGTAGATACCAGCCGGTTCATCTTCAAAGGTCCAGTCATGTCGTGGAGCCCACACACCTGGTGACGTCTCAAAGCCAGTGCCACCACCCCATTTCATATTACTAATGAGTTGCTCAGTCCCAACATGGTTGCAGATAAGGTCTTTATCGCCGCTGAAAAGGAGAATTTCAATACCGGACTCAAGCAGCTCGGGGAGCAACTTGATCGAGGGCTCAGACTTTTTGGGTCTAAACGAGAGACCCACATCGCCGGTACATTCCTCCCACCCTGACCGCTTGTCGGAGTTGATGTTCAAGGCCTTCACTACCTCGTGACTCTGCAAATAAGGTTTGACGTCCACTAAGTCTGGCGGCCAGGCCATACCGCAAGAGTCGGCAGAATCGCGCAATCGAACGTCATACATGTTAAAGCATTGATGGTTGGAGTCCAGAGTCTTCTCGAGTAACTTGTTCAGAATAGTTTCGCAGGCGGTGATTGTGACGTCTGTTTTCCCTGTATCCAACTTAGATTGGCAGACAGATTGGAGAACCTCAAGTTCTTTTGCTGCCTTGCTGCCCTGTTCAAGAAGGCCCTCCTCGTATGCGTAGCTCAAGTAGGCCGGATATTGCTCCTTAGGGGATATCCAACCATTACCAATCATAAGACCACGGACATTCCAGCGCACGTTTCTCTTACCGCGGATGTTCTCGTTTCGCTCTTTGATAGCTTTGGCGATGTAGGGAATATATTGGCCCGCGTAAGATTCCCCGGCAAAGTATATCTGTTGAATTGAACGAATTAGCTTAAAACGTGGCGAAAAAAAAGACAGATGTGCTTGTGAAGGCACGTACATCATCTCGCTCATACTCTGGGAAAATGGCAAACCACTTCTCCAGAAACGTCACGAACTGAGCAGCCATCTCATCCAGCTCGTGAAGATAACTATTGGTATTGACGAAGCTGAACCCGGTACCAACGGGCTGGTCCACGAATAAAAGATTTGCAAACTCGTCCCACGATCCTTCATTGTAAACCAGAGTCTCGTTGTCTTTCAGGCGATAGGGACCAATTTCCATCAGCGCTCCATCCATCGAACTGCACCCGGGGCCTCCGTTCAGCCATATTATCGTGCGTTGGCGATTCGCGATATGGCGATTTTGGTAATGCCAGAAGAAAAGATGTCCGTTATTGTCTGCATCTACCTCGATATGCCTGACCACGTAAGGTATGATTAGTTGTGAACAAAGACGAAAGCGGATCCTGTGGAGCTTACCCGGCATGCATCTTCAAGAGCGGGCCTTCCGGTGCACCGGGTAACGAGGACACATAGTAGTCTGCTGCTGACTGCGCTGAGACTGCGATAGGATTCAGGAGGAGTAGCGGCAGTGCCCATGTTGAAAGATGCGACAAGGAGGACCAGGAGGCGGATTTATTCTGAGAGCGCCCGCTGGTAGACCAGATGGCCATCTTTCTCCTCGAAAAAACCGCTATATGATGCGGAAGGTGATGAGAGCGATTCGAATACCTAAGTCTCAAGGACTCATTGATGGATGACGCCGGATACCGCGGCTTGTTAATGGTCTCAGCCGTTCAATTTAATCCCGTGTATAAGCGACCAGTCAAAAAGGAAAAGAAGTCAAAAGCGAAACCAAAAGGCACATGGGAAGAAAGAAGGAAATCAAGGAGAGGAGGGAGTGAGAGGATAGAGATCGGCAGGATAGTCGAGGCTCTAACGGTGGTGAAACCCGGAGGGCAGCGTGGCCAGTTCGTAAATACAATACCGGATTTTACCTAATATGGACAAGCTCTCACCGGCGAAGTTGTATCTTTAGCGTACCTGAAGCGTCACAGCCTATTCTTGCCTGATCTGAAGCTCAATAAGCAGAAGCCCGGATGATATTTGGAAGATCTTATTGTCGAATGTGGTATTCACTGTTCCTTAAGGTTCTCTATTCAAGCCCACCTTATATTTTGAAATCACACTTTTTGCCTCGCTTTTGAGTAGAGTAGAAGTCTAAAAAAGATCCTCGATGCCTTGGTCAGCATCCTTCTTGATCAGCTCTACCATGCCCTAGTAACCAGTCAGCAAATCAGGACTGAATCTGCACTTAGCAGGCTGGCAGAGGGAGAGCTGTACATCGGGCATGACGGGCTTGCCGTCACCGTTTTTTACATAGCGGAAAGGCATCTCAGTGCGTTCATGCTCATTGATCACGATCTCTGGGTGATCGACGTATTGAATCTCCTCCAACGGCACTGGCGAAAGGTCAGCCTCTTCCACATGTATTGTCATCAATACTGGCTACCTCTATCATGGACTACCAGGCGGGTAACTCGCACAGCTGTGTCAGTTGTCATCTGCACAGGTCCAAGTCGCCTTCCCTCGTAACCCTTCTTTCTCAGTTCGGAGGTACGGTCTAGTTTGAGCTCTTCAGAATCCAGTGTGCCCATAGCCTAAAGAGCCCAACTTACCTCGTGGAGGATCATCGCCTGCGTGAGAGTTTAAGTCAGCCAAGAAGAAGCCCTGCGAAGGATGAAGGGAAAGCTACGCACCCAGGATTCCGCCAAAGAGGAAGACCTCAAAGTTGTCTCCATCGGCGGGACTTAATTCCACCTTAGCAGAAGGGTCTAGCAGGCAAACCTTTGATTTGCGGTCTGCAAAAATCTCTTCGACGCTGCGATGCTCAACCTCAAGGCCCTTCGTAGCGGCCAGATGGTCAGGCATTCGCAAGGACGGGGGTACCGAGCTCAAGAGAAATCTGCTGCCCGATGCATGCGCTTCCCGCGCGATACAGCCGTACTCCAAAGCGGACCAAGCGCCCAATTCGGGGTCCAGGTGCTCGACCACAATGGTGACGGGCGTGCTAGATGGGTTTTGGTTCTCCATAATGTGGACACCTGCGAAGCCGGTCAATGAAGTTCCTGTGAATTCCCAGTGAAGATTCACCTTAAAAAAGGTCGAAGCAGGAGATGATCTCTATAGACAAACCTAGCCTTTCCCGGATAACTTTGGAAGGGTTCCGGAGAGGCAGGTAGAATTATGAACCTTGCGCAAATCTTTCCCTGATTGTCCGCTTCCGCCGGGACTGAAAGCAAAAATAATGATGGTGATGATGATGTCGGAAAACCAGGATGGTATTATGCCAATGCCCGAAAGAGCTCACGATTTGAAGATCCATAGATTTTGGTATCCGGAGAGTCTAAACTCAAGATGGCTAATCGGCCTTCTATGGATCATGAAGAATTGTAGACGGACACTTCGCTCTACACTATTCTCACCAGGACACTGTCGTGATCTTACCACTAATTCAACTGGCAGGGGCCGATCAATTTGCAGCCTGCTTGATCATTATTATTCTACTAGCAAATGACTGGTATAGCATCGCCATCTTTGGAGTTCGCTGCTGGTCAGTAGGAGCCTGGAGTCCGTTTCACCTAGCTGGACCCATGGAACTAAACCGGATCGAGTAAGGAAGTAACCTGGTTGGGCGTAAACCGATATGATCCATTAATCAAAGAGTGCCTTTTTTAACTTAACTACTCCTACCTGCCTCTATTATTCTATCACCGATTTACTTCTTGACTCCCTTTCTCCTCTCTATATACCTCTTGCCTTCTGTCTTTTCCTTCGTCTTTGCTGACAAGACCTCATCTTCTTATCACAACCGCTGACTACTTGCTTTCCTCCCCTTCCGTCCCTGAGATTTTCCAGTCTCCCCGCCATCTGTGGGGTAGGTACTCTGACGACATTCGACGAATCGACATTGCCTCACCCAACCTCCCCGCCAAACCACTACCAACCTGCCATTCTACTCTTCCTCTACTTCCATCAACTCTCGGTCAAAATGAATCCTCACCAACAGAATAAGGTTGATACCAGCGTAAGCGTCCTCTGGTGGCCGCCCACTGTCGTCGGTCCGTTCTGATTATCATCTAGTCCTTGAGTCCGGATGAGCAACGTCTGCTTCGGCTCTATGGCAAGATGCCGACTAAAAAGGACCTGCTCCAGAACAAATTGAAGGTACGCGGTATATCCCAAAGTCTCATCCATTGTCTAATAACATCCCCTGTCATGTAGGAGCGAAAATACTTCGATTCAGGTGACTACGCTCTGAGCAAAGCCGGAAAGGCCTCGGATGTCGGTGTAACCAACATCGGCTCGCAACACCCAGTCCCTGAGAATATCCCCCATCTCACAGCTACATCCCCAGGTGCCAACAATCCTATGGCTATGGGCAATGGTGGAAGCATCAGCGCTCAAGGAGGACAGCATATTCCTGGCAGTATTAGCAGCCATCCAGGATCTATTGGATTTCAGAGCCGAAGCCCGATCAAGGAAGCGAGCTTCCTCCACCGCGGAAGAAGTGTTGATGACACCGACAACGCCCCTGACGCAGCTGAAAATAAGGGGCAGGATGAAGCTGTGAGCCCGCCCCCTGCTACCGAGGGCGTCCCGATTCGACGATGAATGATCCTTGAAAACGGTCTCCAAACTGTTCTATCCGTTTCGAGTTTTCCTTCCCCTATTATGCCTATGATAGTACGAAAAGAACCTGGCGCCTTGGTTTCATCTTATTATTTGGTGTAATTTCGCGTGTTCTCCGTGCTTTTCGCACACATCAAAAGGTTGAGGAGTCGGAAAAGGCAGAATGGCCACGCAGGATATTCTATCGCCTTCGGTAACCTGAGCGCTCTGCAGCAAGGAAAATATACCTTCTCCTCGCCTGTCCTGCAGAGAACGAGGTGTCTGTGACCTCGAACATCTAGATACGATTTCTAGGACCTGCTAGCCGGGCTCTCACGTCTGTGCTTGTTTCAAGCTGCCGCTGGCTTTGACATGATCAAATCATTACTCCCTATCTTGTCATCTCTGTCCATATTAACTTACGCTGCCTCTTATTATCTTCTAGGCGTTGCTTCTATTGTATCTGTCTGGATCTGATTCAGTGCTCGTCGGCTCTTCGCGTCCTTCAATCCCTGTACCGCCTGTGCACATTATGTTCTTACGAATTGTTGATATTTCGGGAGGTACCATATTGATGATAATGAATTATAGCTAACTTGAAATTTTGCTCGAAATCGTCCGTTCGACACCGCCAGTCTGAATGCACACTGAAGAGCGCGGCAGTTTTCAGCGGAGCAAATAGTTCCAGTACTGTACTTATATTTGTCCATACAAGTCACTCTAGTAGTGTTCATGCACTGATGTAGGAACATAGGAGAATTGAAAGGTCTTAAGAGAGGAAGTTGTTTCGGAAAACAAGCCCAATGAAAATTTGCCGTGAGAAGACAGTCAGGCCATGTGCTATCTGTTATCGCAGACAATAAAGGTATGTAACGAAGACTACATTTTCCAGCCGATGTTCAAGGGGTATAGGCAGACGAATGTTGTGTGGACACCCACGAAACAGGTGTTGATGCCAAATGGATGGTTCTGGGCTCTACCAATCGCATACGATGAGGGAACTGGAGGAATCGAAATGACGGAGGAAATCCGAGAGCTGGCAAGGTCAAGAAACAATGAAAGGGTTATACTGACAAAATGGAAATGGCAGTACAGATTGGCGTAAGGGTGGTCTAGATGAAGATAAATGATGTTTTAGAACAGGATGGGTGAAGTACCCAGTTGCAAAGGACGGGGTGATGCATGACTGCAGCGATACGAAAGATCCTCGGTATAGAATCTTCCTATAGATTTCATATTGCGATTCCTTCGCATTCGAGGACGACCGCCCTAGGTCGGTCTGCGTAGTATCCAAGCCCAGAAGGCGCATGAATGGGCAGGTTGGGATATCGCCTTGCAATGTCGAGGCTGACAATTCGGCGTGCTTTCGAGTGCGTGTGAGTAAAGTGAACACACTCAAGACTGTGAGCGGATAGTCCTGGCTTCAAGACAAGCAATTGTATGCTCCTTATATTGTTTCCAGAAAGTGCTGTCCTCGACGTAATGTGAAGACTCTGTCCAGCTAATGATGATTTAGATGGTCTGTATCAATAGCTGCAAATTTCTCTGGTTGGTGATCATGGGAGACCAATGTAACATCGCTCTCGCTACATATGTCCGTGACGGGAGAAGCTGGCTTGACATGACCAGAGCGAAGCTCTGTCTCAAGCGGATTTGGTGAACTGTCACAAAATGAGTTAGGGCCCTTTGCCCTGCTCAATCTGTTTTCCAATGGCTGGTCAAGCCTGAATCCAAGTCATCGGCAGCTCCAATCCACAGCTCGACAGCGTACAAAGCTAGGGTACCAGCAAGGTTGATCCAGCGCCATAGATTTCCGCCTCCGGGACCTTGGGTAGCCCACCACTGCCCGCTACCGCCCATGGCCTGTGAAGTGGCCGCAAAATGCTGCATTAAGAGACTGGTGTAGACGGAAATCAGGATGGATGGAGAAAAGTAGCTGAGAAAGCCCAGGAGCTGACCCGCCGCGTCAGAGTCATCTAGTGAAGCCTCCTGCGAGAGAGCGCGGGCGCCTGCTTCGCGAACAGCAGGTATAATCCGTGTTGAAGCGTACAAGACAAGGATACGATAGGTGAGCGAGATCAAAACGGAAGGGGTTACCGCACTAAAAACTGCGGTAATCATATTGAATGCAGCGTGGATGATAGACGGTAGGAGTGACAAGGCGTGCATCAGAGTGGTGTAGGAGGCCATAATGATCGGTGGCAGGGGAGGAAAATCTCCCGCCTGCGAAGGTGAGGGGACAGGCTCCTCCAGAGGGTGTGATGGCTTGTAATCCGTGAAGATCTGGTAGATGCACAGGACAACATAGGCGAAAAGAAGAGAACTCTCCACCGGATTTCCGCGACCGCTTCCAATTCCCCAGGCGCACAAGATGACAGCACATGTGATAGTCACACCAATCAAGGCAGCGTCGACGTTCGAGATTTCAGGAAACTGGAGGACGCGCCAAAGAAAGTATACCGAGCTGGAGATGACAGACCCTGAAAGAACAAGCAAGCCGATCTGCAAAAGACGAAGTTTGATTAGTGTCTTATCGGGAGAGAATTGGGACTCGAGAGATGCATACCATCCAGCTGTCACTCCGTCCGCCGCGATTTACCAGCCACCGGGTGATTTGGCCCGCAGCCTGAATTACCAGCAAGCTGCAAAACCCTTCTGCGAGCTGAAATACCGGAGTAGACCATCGCAAAAGTTTGTCCCAGTTCCCAATAGCTATAGACTCGACTAGGCCATCGCGTCCAAAGATCCAACTCTGAATGGATAAGTCCTGGGCGCGCTTTCCACTAAAAGTTCGCTCCACCCATGAAGTATTATCATCGGTGTCCACAGAGTACCGGTTGAGAGACCAAATCAGAAGGATCGGGATGATGATCCATTGCGCAGAACTGATCAAAATTATGAAAGAAGATCGGAACCAGGATCGTTCGGGGGTCGTGAGCTTCAGGACAGAGAAAAGGAAGTAGAACGTCGCCAGCGAGAGCGAGAACGCCAGACCGCACGTCTTCCCGCCCACATCAAACGCCAGCGGAATGGAGGAAACGATGACGGTCAGAAAGAGCGCTGACGAGAGTATCCGAAAGAACCACATCAGGCCAGGTGAGCAGTAACGCAAACCGTGATACAGGTGTTCAGAGAGTGGAGGATAGAAGCTGGTTGTGAGCTCGATCGATAAACAAGATCTCAGTCAAACAGCCTCCAGGCTCGGTGAGAACCTGGAGGAGACAAGTAGAGCAAGGCGAGACGTCAGCAGGAAAGCATGAAGCTGGACAGAATTGGCGAAGGGCGAAGAGTAGTGAGACTGGAATTGTCAGCTTCCCAGTGAGAACTTTAGGCCGTGTTCTTTTCTGTGGAAGTTTTGATCTTATCTCAAGCGGGATAGACAAATAGGGCGGCTTTCACGTGGCACTCGCTGAAATATAGAAATGACGATAGCTTCCAACAGCCACTTTGTTAGAGCAACTCTCTGGAGATAAATCAAGCGAAGGGGGAGGGGGAAAAAAAATATGGTACCTTAGTTGGAGGAAAAGGGAGTTGTAATGTGGAAAAATCCAGACCAGTGCCTAACCAGCATTAGATCAGGGTACAAATCACAATACAACCTCACTCACACTGTCGCTAAAAAGCTCCAAACGAGCGGTCAACGCAGGAAAAGCTCGGGGTTCAAACGACCCTCTAAATTCTCAGACTACTTTTTATCCAACGTGAGTCTCTACATTGCAGAAATCACACATTGTCCTGAGGGAGGAGAGCATGCGACAGTCAGCTTCCAGTACCTAGGTAGATACCTAGTTAATAATAATGATCGAGCTGTTACGAGATCTGAGCGTGCTAAATAAACTAGACCCTTCTTGGGCTAGAAAGATCATCGCTCCAACCTAATTCTCATTGCCCGTGCTTTTTTCGTGCATCCATGAGGCCCCCAGTAATGCCTACTACTACATTACAGCCTAAGAATTACCTCTACGCGACAACGTTGAGCTGTTGAGATTGTGAATCAGGGAATCAATCTTGTCATGGACGGGCGTCATGGGGAGATCGCCTTTCGTTATCCAGCATTGAGCCCGAAATCAGCTCTCCAACAGTCCCGCCCGTTATGCGTTTTCCCGGCCACCTCCGTCTCAATCGCTGGGATATCCATTGCGCGCAGGAACATCGATACCTGCAGGGTCCTAAACCTGACTGATTGATATTCGAGTAAAGTAGAGCTATGAAGGCAGGTACAGCCTTTGGAGAGATTTGTTGCTTCCAACCTTTTCTAGTCTGGTTAGTAAAAGGACATGCATACCACTGAGAAACTGCGTGGATCAAGTACCCTCATTGACGAAACTGTAGCATATGGGCCAAGTTTTCGACTGCACAATAGAACTCCGGGACTGCGCGCCTGCGCATGAGGAACGGCTTCTGCTTCGGACAGGATAGAGTGCGGAGCAGATAAGTTTTCGAACACCATGATGGTTTGATAGGATCGTCTGAGTAGCTGTTGCATTGAAGTGTATGCGGGGATCTGTCGTTCAAGTTCGCTTAAACGAACGTGGCAGAGAGTCCTGCTTCTGCAACGGAAGTGCTGCCGGAAGACCTTTGAATATAAAACACGAGCGTGGTTCAACACGGGCTTTGGTCGGTATATCGCCTTGTGATTGCCGATCAATGTCGAATATTGAGAGAGCTAATGTCCTCAATGCTGCCGGTGCCGTCCCCCGAGGCTTGCGTGCCTTTGTTATCAGACTCGGACAAGTCCTCCCGTTCCCCAAAGGCTCGCTGGATAAGCTTGGCCTTGATAATAGCCCCCTTCAGACGTTCATCTACATCCGTAACAGCTTCTTCTGTGTTCTGCATAGGAAGCGATGCTGGATCGACCAATTCAAGAAGTGTATCGAGATTTTTCACGAGCCTCGAACCATGTGGAAAGCTCGCCATTGTCTTGCAAATAGAGGGGTCCAGAGAAACTACTTCTTTCTTCTCAGCAATGGACGTGGAATTCAGAGAAGATGCTTCGTGCGTGTTCCGGTTCATGTCCACAAGCCTCTGCGCCCAGACTAACGCTTTGCCGTAAAGCCTTCCCAGTTCGACAAACTTTTCGAAACCCTTTTCCACGGCGAACACACTTCCCTCTGTGTACCCAGCTTCGGCGCCATCCGCAGCCCCGAGTTCATAGCCTTCTTTGTAAAAATCTTCCTCCACATCAAGGAGGCTGTCGAGTAGATTGTGATCCATTCCAACTGTTCTTATAGCACGAAGCAGATGAAGAATTGAAGTCGCCAGGAGACCCGTGAGACTGTAGAAAGTAAAGGAAAAAGAGCTATGGTCATGTGGAGTTGGATTTGTTTTCTCAAAGGCCGGTCTTCGGGCAAGCCGATGAATCATCCGCCTCCGAAACAAAAGGCTTCCCCTTCCAGCCCATCTTTTGCCCCTCCAAACCCCGCCATATCCATCACCCACAATGGCTACAGAATCCAAACTCCTGCCCAAGAAGGGCGAGCGCAATATCCTTATTACAAGTGCATTGCCCTATGTCAATAACGTTCCTCACTTGGGCAACATCGTCGGTTCTGTTCTGAGTGCCGACGTTTTTGCAAGGTGAGTCATCCGTCAGCGTTGGCGGGTTAGAGCCAGACTAATGCGGCAGCTTTTAGATTCCATAAAGCATGCGGACATCCGACATTGTACATTTGCGGAACTGACGAATATGGTACTGCAACCGAAACAAAGGCTCTGGAAGAGCAAGTGAGCCCGGAGGAGCTATGCGCGAAGTACAACAAGATTCATCAGGAAGTGTACGAATGGTTCGAAATCGGATTTGATCACTTTGGACGCACCCCAACACAGAAGCATACCGAGATATCTCAGGCTATCTTCAAGCGGCTCTATGACAATGGGTACCTTGCGGAGAAGACTGCTGAGCAGCCGTTCTGTGAGGCTCATGGATCCTTCTTGGCCGATCGTTACGTCGAGGGAGAATGCCCACGATGCCACTACGATGATGCTCGTGGGGACCAGTGCGACAAGTGCGGTCACCTTCTAGACCCCTTCGACCTGATCAACCCGCGATGTAAGCTCGACGGCGCTACCCCGGTTAAGCGGGATACGAAACATATTCACCTCCTCCTCGATAAGCTCCAGCCTGAGATCGAGCAATTCGTTCTCCCCGCTATGGAAAAGGGCGACTGGCCCAAGAACTCTCGCGTCATTACTGAGAACTGGTTGAGGGAAGGATTGAAAGACCGGGGCATCACAAGAGATTTGAAATGGGGTGTTCCTGTTCCCCTGGACGGGTTCGATAACAAGGTGCTCTATGTGTGGTTCGAAGCGTGCATTGGCTACCCGTCAATCACCGCCAACTATACCTCTGACTGGGAACTCTGGTGGCGTAACCCCGAGGACGTCCAGCTTTATCAGTTCCTGGGTAAGGACAATGTGCCGTTCCACAGCGTCATCTTCCCAGGATGTCAGCTTGGTACTAAAGAAAAGTGGACTATGCTCCATCATCTGAACACTGCCGAGTACCTGAACTACGAGGGTGGCAAGTTCAGTAAGTCACGAGGAATCGGTGTGTTCGGCAATAACGCCAAAGAGACTGGCGTGCCTCCGGATGTATGGCGTTACTATCTCCTGAAGAACCGACCGGAAACCGGAGATACACAGTTCGAATGGAGATCATTCGTCGAGAGCAACAACAGTGAACTGCTTGCCAAGCTTGGCAATCTCGTCAACCGAGTCATCAAGCTTGTGACCGCCTCATATGATTCCACCATCCCCGAGTTCACCATCCCCGAGAGCTTCCAGGCCAATCTGGACGAGGTCACCGCTCTCCTCCGTCAGTACATCGAAGAGATGGAAGGTGTTCATCTGCGCGCTGGTGTCAGCACCGCGATGAAGCTCGCAGAAGCAGGTAATGGCTTGATCCAGGCCAACCGACTGGACAACTCCCTCATCGCCAACGAACCCGAGCGTGCGGCTGCGGTTGTTGGTACCGTGCTCAACCTCATCTACCTCCTCGCCAGCGTTTTCTCTCCTTACCTCCCTGCAACTTCCAAGTCCATCAACGAGCAGCTGAACGCACCGTTCGCAGTCATCCCCTCCCTTGAGAACATCAAAGACGGCTGGAAGCCCGTCGCACTGAAGCCAGGCCACAGGGTCGGCAAGGCTCAGTACCTCTTCTCCCGCATTGACCCGAAGAAAGCTGACATGTGGCGCGACATGTTCGGCGGCTCTCAGGCCGACAGACAGAAGAAGGAAGAGGAAGCCGCCAAAGCAGCAGCAAAGAAGGCAGCCAAGGACGCCGCCAAGGCTAAGAAGAAGGAAAAGAGAGCAAAGGAGGCTGCCGCCGCAGCAGCAGGTAAAACCGATGGTACTCCCGTCGAAGCCACGGCCAAGGGAGGCGCCGAGTCGACCGCCGTCACGGCGGAGGGGAAGGACGACGAGGCCGTCGAGAAGGTCACAGATGGTGTCGCGCAGGTTACGATTCCGACTTCGTGATCTCAATCTAGTCTCTATTAGAGTTAGTGGTTAGTCTAGAGCTCTTTGGTAGAACCAAAGGCAAGGATCATGCCTTTGATGATATGGTGAATATACGAAACTAGATTCTCGATTCATAAGCTATCATCTTGAGATTCCTCTGCGGTGTGTTTTTACGACTGTGCGATATCTATTTGATAGCTTGAATACATTCAGACCTTATCAACTCTATTTGCGAGTCATGATACTTCTGCCTCGGACCTTAGCGTTAGTATCTATTTCACCAGGTACTTACTCGATACCAACTGTAAAAGGTCGAGAAATGGATCGCTCAGATGCATCTATAAAAGGACAACTACATAACACAGGTACCCGCACAGAACACAGGAGTCAAGAGTTTGGAAATGTAACGCTGTTCAATTCATCAGAACAATAACAAAGTGGTAATTGCTTAGGATACTTCGCTTCCGCCAAGCTAACTTTGCCTCAGCACTGAGCAAATACACCATAAGCCTTCTCGTAAATGATTATCGCCGCCTGTTATTCGGTCTGGGCTTCACCTCCTCCTGGGCGACTGGATGAAGCATAACTTTATTAGGAAGCTGGGGCGTATTTGCCGAGTATCCCTTGCTCCAATCGTAGCTGACCGCGTACGCAAAAATGTTGCCGTTGCGGTTGAAAGCGGTAGAAGAAATTGTTCCCCCGACGGAGGGATATCCCTTAAGACGGTGTTTGGCATCCTTATCCCAGAAATGGAAAGTTCCATCGCTACCGGCGGTGCTGAAGGTGCCGTGGACGGGGTGGAAGGAAATAGCATTGACGGAGTAGATATTGTTAACATCACGCTGATTTGGGGGCGTTTCACGGTGGCATTTGAAACTGAAGTTTGAGCTCGAGTCCTTGTCTTCGACGTATTGAATAGCACAACGGCCCTCGATACTTCCGACGGCGAAACCGCTGGCATCCGTGAAGCAGCTGACTACTCTTGTTTGCCACTTTAAAGGGGACTGCATGGTTTTGTAGAACTTCGTCGGGCTGTTCAGGTCCACAATGTTGATGTACCGGTCCGCGGTTCCAATCACTAAGAGCTTGTCCTTGACATCCATTGTGTAAACCCGTTCCTGGCACTCTAGTGATGCGATGGGTGTCGATTGGCGCAGATCCCAGTATTTGACTTGCTTGTCCCATGAGCCAGTTACGAGAAGAGGGGTGCCGCCAGCCGGATTCGGAAACATATGACAGCACCTAATCGGCGCGTCGTGAGCGGCAACCTGTACAGGTGTGGTAGCGTTGGCAGCTAGGTCGAGCATGCGAGCTGCCTTGTCGGCACCGGCTCCCACGACTTTCGTTCCATCCTAATTGATATTTGCCTCGTCAGTTAGACGCCACGTATCGCAACTGTTGAGACCTACCGGAGCCCAGCAGCAGTTCAAAACAGGAGCCTCGTGCTCAAAAAGCGCCTTGCCCTCACTCTGGCCTTGGTCGTTGATTTCATAAATGCGGACTTTCTTATCCCATGATGCTACGGCCAAATGTTCACTTGCAGGGGAGAAACGAAGATCTGAGATGCTGTCTTCGGGAGGGGAAGTAAGAGCGACGTCTTTTGAGATGTCTCCCGTGGTGTTGGTTGCAGCTGTGGTTGTGGTCCCCGTAGCGCCGAAGAGGCCCGACATTTCAAGAACTTTTTTCGTGGTCGATCTAGAGGTTTGGCAGGAAAGAATGAGCTATGCGGCTGTGCTTTGGAAGGATTGGTATCAAGAGCGCATTGGAATGAAGGTTGGAGAATGGCGAATGAAAAGAATTGCTCGATAAGTTGATCGGAAAGAAAGCTCACAGGACAGGGCAAGAAAGAAGGGCCCGACATAGGTAGGACGCGCTTGGGAACGCGGCAGTATCACAACCTGAGGCCACATCGCTGACCGCCTCGGAGCAAACACATCAAACATATCAAACACTGACATGCGCTTCGATGTTTAAGAAGTTAAGAAGTTATGCCCTGTTCTTCAGCTCTATCTATCATGGTAAGTTATTGTAGTATGGAAGTTATTGTTAGCAAGTCGCTTTATCTACCACCTGGGAGACATACAGTAGAGGACGCTTTTCTGTTTACTTTCCAACTCGGCTTCATCATCTGACTCCGAACTCGATCAACCCGAGAGAGCCTGAGCCTACCTAGTCAAAGAAATTCTACCTACTCTCCAGGCTCTCTCCAGAGTACATGTAAGGTAGACTCACCTCCAACAGAGCCCAGCGGCTTACCTATAAAGCCAGACTATTATCAATACTCACGTGATGCCAGACTTCCATGAGTGTGTGGCATGGCACTTGAAGGTGTTCGGTGGTGCCGTCAAGGCTCAGAACCCTTTTTCATTTGCACACTTGAGTTATACCTTGCGGGGCCAGAGGGAGTCTGGAATGGCTTGTCTTGTACTTGTTTTTAAATTTTAAATGGCCCTCGAAGTGGGCACGAGGGCGGATGGAGTCGTGGACCAAAGTGGAGCAGGTGGAAAATGCGGGGTGCAGCCTTAGCTTGAGTGGACCAAGGCTACTACCAAACTTCTTGCAGCTCTGTCAACGTCAGGCTCCCGTGTGATCCGATCCATGCTGATGCTTGATGTACCTACCTACGCCGGAGTCCTACATCCTTGGGACATCCAAGGAATCCCTTCCACCCGTTAGCTGACCAATATTCAGTCTGTGGCGATTCGGCATAGGATGGGATGATGCGGGAAATCATCTGATCTCTCTGCATGGGTGCGGAGATACTGTCATCACATCACCTCCATCTGCACTCCCAAATCATACGGCATCCCTGAGCTGCCAATTGACTTCAGGCTGTAGCACCTAGCTGAAGTAACCTTTCGCAGCAGGAAGCTTCCAATTATTTCTACCGAAGTGCGAGGTGACTGAGAGGAAGCAGGCAGATTTCATGGATCATCCATCCCATCTGGCCTGGTCTGGTCCATCGCCACACGTCAATGAAGCTCTTTCAGTGGCCCCCCGCCCCCCTTCCGGCACCTCAGCAGCCA